>PVIC010022690.1:0-27459 GCA_004025085.1 Thryonomys swinderianus
ACAGGGTCTCACTTTGTAGTTCAGGCTGGCCCTGAGCTCACTATGTAGCCCAGGAAAGCCTTGAACCTAGCAATCCTCCTGCCCTTGACTCCTGAGTGCTGGGATTATAGACATTAGTCACCATGTCCAGCATTCTGATTGAGGATTTTTGCCTCTGTGATTAGTAAGGAGACTGGCCTTTAGTTTTCTTTTTTAATCGAATCCCTGTCTAGTCTTGGAATCAAGGTAATGCTAGCTTCCAAGGATAAACTGGTCAGTATCCCTTCCCTTTCCATTTCATTGAAGATCTTGAGCATGACTGTCATTTGATCTTCCCTGAAGTTCTTGTAGAATCAGTTGTAAATCCATTGGATCTGAGACTTTTCTTAGTTGATAGGTTGGTGGGTTTTTTTTTTAATCACTGCCTCAATTTCATTGCCTTTTAGTGGACTGTTCAGGCTTCTTATATCTTTTCTCAGCTTTGACAACTCACAATCTAGGGATCTGTTTCTTCTCTATTCAATATATTGGAGTACAGTTCTTTTCAAGTAGTGAATTATAAGCTTCTTCATTTTAGTGGTGTTCTTTGAGAGTTCATCTTTTTCATTTCTTAGTGCACTGATATAGGTATTTTCTTTCCCTTTTTGGTAAGAATCTTCTTTCCTTTTTTGATTAAGAGTATGTCAGTTTTGTTAATTCTTTGAAAGAACCAGCTTTTTGATTCAAGGATTCTTTGTATTGGTTTTTAGTCTTGATTTCATTAATGTCTCCTCTAATCATCATAATTTCTGTCCCCATACTAGCAATGGATTTGGATTTCTTTTGTTTATGTAGGATTTTGGGGGTGCAGTTATTTATTTGGGGTTGCTCTGCTTTTTAGATGCGGATATTTATAGTATAAACTTCCCAGTTAGGCCTTTTTCTATTGTATCCAATAGCTACTGGTATGTTTTACTGGAATTATTCTTTGTAGGAAGTGTCTAACTTCTTTGGTTTCTTTTGGGATCCATGTGCCCGGCATTGTTTCTAAGGTTTCTTTTGCCTTTTAATTCTAGTTTCATTGAGCTATGACCTGAAAATAGGCATGGAATACTTTTAATTGTTTTGTATTTATAGAAGCCTGTTTCATGGGCCAGCATGTAGTCTGCTTTGGAGAACATTCTGCTCTCTGCTACTGATAAAATGTGTACTCTGTTGTTGGGTCAACATTCTGGAGTTATCTACTAAGTCCATTGTTGAAAGATATGGCTCAACTCTGATATTTCTTTGTTGAAATCCTATCTAGCTGATATGTCTTCTTGTGACAGGGGGGTACTGAAGTCTCCCACTATACATTTGTTGATATTTACCTCAATTTTTACATCCATTACAGTGTTTTCTGAAGTTGCATGCTCTGGTGTTTGGTGTACATATGTTTATGACAGTTGCTCATCCTGTTAAATTATCCTCTTGACCAATATGTGGTGTCTTTTTGCCTCCTCTCAGTGGTTTTTGTTTGAAATGCACTTTGTCTGCAATAGGATATCTCCTACTTTTTTTAGGCTTGCATTACATGGACTTTGTCCATTCTTTATTAGTGTTTAAATTTCTTTTAGGATTAAATGCATTTCTTGCATATAATGTAACATTCAGTTTTATAATTTATCCACTCTGCCATACTGTGTCTTTTGATTAGGAAGTGCATTCCACTCACAATGAGCATTATTACTGGAAAGTATTGACTTATTGCTGTCATTACATTATTTCCCTCTTTTTTTTGTTTGAGACAGGGTCTTGCTTTGTAGTTCAGGCTGGCCCTGAGCTCACTATATAGCTCATGCAAGCCTCGAACTCAGCAATCCTCCTGTCTCTGCCTTCCGAGTGCTGGGATGACAGGTGTGAGCCACGATGCCCGGCACTGTGGTATATGGTACTGATTGCTGGTGGGCATGAGTCACCATGCCCAAAATGGTTGTATGTGGTTATTAGGGATTGAACCAGGGACCTTGTGCTTATTACATAGGTGCTGAAACCACTGAACTAAATCTCTGGTTCTCCCTCTTTTTTTTTTTTTTAACCCTGGATCAAACTCAAGACCTTGTGCTCATGAGGCAAGAGTGATGCCACTGAGCTAAATCTCCAGCCCTCATTATATTATTTTCCTCTTGCTGATTCCCTTTTTCTCTCTTCTACTTAATAACTTACCCTACTTGACTCATTCAATCTGCTGTACTTTTGGACATCATTCACTTCTCTGTCTCTTTCTAGAATATCTTTGAGAATTTTTTGGAGTGCTGCTTTGATGGTCTTGAATTTTAAACTTTTTATATTATTGATAAATATTAGAGATTTTTACTTTCATTATGTCAAAATTTAGGTGACAGTACTTTTAAGCTAAAATGCCCTGTTTTTCACTTCTCCTCAGTGTATATTTAGTCTAGAAACACAATGTTAGTCTACTGTGCTAATTTAGCCTATTTCCACACAGGCAATCTACAGGCCATTCATACCAATAAAAATGTAGGAGCAACTACTGCATGCCAGGAATATTATGACAGGACAAAAAGATGTAATCCTCATTAATTTTCTGAATAACTAAGACTAGTATGGCACTGGCAAGCCCAGAATCCATATCTCGCCTGCATTTCCCATTTTCATCAGATTATTTGGCATCATATAAAAGTAAACTTGGTGACTTCAAAATAGTCATACAACTGGCTGTTCTACAGAGCTGGCCTGGCTTCCTCACATGATTTATAATAGCTGATTAGCATTCCTTGACTGCAGCTCCCTTACATGAAAGGCAACAGTGGAGCCTCTGGGTTGGGTCTGTATCACCAGAAGTAAATCTCTGGATGAGAAAAGGGGTCATTTTGTCTGACTCTTTTATTTCAATGAAGAAGCAAGTTTGGGTGGCTGAGACCCCAAAAGTGAGTGTTGTGACTAACCAATGTCTTCAGACATTGAGTCAGATACTGTATTGCAAGATCCTGGCCTTTCCCAGTATGGTAATTCTTCCATTGTTTTTCTAGGTTCCTTACAGGTATTTTCAGCCATTTGGCTTTGGGCCCCGTAGCTGTGCAGGAAAATACATTGCCATGGTGATGATGAAAGTCGTCCTGGTGACACTTCTGAGACGATTTCATGTGAAGACGCTGCAAGAAAGATGTATGGAAAATATACAGAAAATAAACGACTTAGCCACACACCCACATGAGACAGGAGACTCACCAAAACTGATTTTCACACCAAGAAATTCAGCAAAGTAACTCAAACATTGCAGAAGGCTGGTCAGTACCTAATCAGGAGCATGTCTCCAGTTCACATGGGAACCATCATTGTTCACCTAGTGTCATCCTCACAGTGAACACTCAAGGACCAAGATGTCACATAAGCCTACCATGGATGGCATGTCACTATGAGAAGAACCTTCAACCTACCCTCATCCAAACTGGAGAGCCTAGGTACAAGGAAAAGGAGACTGCAGGAGAACTGGTCAGCAAAAACACCGCAGCACTAAATAAGTATTTTCTCAAGATGTGTTTAGGGAAGAACAGGGTATCTGCAAAATCTATGTGTTTGGCCCTTGCCAAACTGATTAGAAAGCCAAGCCAGTGTCTGAGCACCTGAGCCCAACCAAACATACCTGCTAGGGTGGATGAAGGAGCTTCCTTTTCCTTTTTGGTGGCCAGGATGGCAACATTCATATCCTTTGAATACTCAGAAAATAAGCATTTCATTTTTCCTAACAGTTATGTCTAGTCACCTCATATGTGCGCATGTGATCTTTCTGCAGTCAGGTCCTTTCACAGCCTCTCGATGCATGCTTCAAACACTTGTCATTGAAATAGTAGGTAGAGATGCAGGTAGTACAACCAAATTTAGTGACAGCTTGAGTACAACACAACTAGGACTGTATATCCATTATGAGAAAACAAAACACAGTGTACTTCAAATTCAATAAAAATCCTTTTTGTATTTTCACTGTTGTTTAGTTGCATTAGTGTGGCTAAGACATGGCTTGAGAAAGTGACATAACTTACCACGGCCTCCATGGTTTCAGGGAGGCAAAGTCCTTTAGATCCACATCTACAGTACAGCCCAGTGAACTCTGACTTCTAAGGACTGCTCCTCTCTTGTTTTTCTTCTTCCTAGACACTGTCTCCCAATCTTTCTTTCCATGGTCCCCCAAGTCACAGTTGACAGGACACTAGAACCCTTGAACATAGTTTCTTAAATCCTACTCTGATTTTTTAGTATATGTGCTGCCGAAGCGAGCACAATCCTACTCTGATTTTTAAGAGATTTAACAAGTATCTAATCCATTCAATCATTGTATGTAACCATGAATAAAATGGACACCTTGGAATCAGCTGTCTAGAAGGAATCAATAAATCAGTTAATTTTCAAAAACCATTTTGCTTATCTTATTTAGTTGTTCTGAGTGTATTTACTGTCTGTCACTGGAAAACTGAAAAATTAAATGCATTTATTAACATTTAAATGTTTTTACTGAGGCCCTGGTCATCACTTCCTCTAAACACTCTCCATAGCCTGCTGCTTAGAAACAAGAGCATAGAGGGGTATAAAATGAGTGTAAGACCTCTGAAAAAGGAGCTATTTTCTTTCTTTTCTAATCCATCCCCAACCTCATCTCCTCAAGCCAACTCTTTGTAGTTACTGTCAAGGTCAGATCCAAATACACAGTCATACTCACAGACACTCCTACCTGATCCAGAAAACAAGGAGATAACAAGTAGGTATTGTTCCAATTCAAGGATGAGCATTGGTAAAGAAATAAATGAGGGTAGTATTATTTAGATTACTCATATAATCTAAAAATATATGGAATATGCCAGGTACCTAAAAAGGTCTACAACCAAATCTAGAAAGTCTTCTATGTAATTTAGACCCTTGAGGGGGATGTCTGGATTTGAGATGTGACTCCAAGCTAATTCACTTGAAGATTATTAATGCACTATTTACATTATCATTGGCAAGAGTTCCATGATCAAGAAAAAGAAATCTGGATCAGTGCCCTTCACCCACTCAATACTCTTGAAAGATCTACATGTACTTCATATGTATATGTAGCCAAGACCTGTACAGTGAAATGATGGATTGAGGTAAATGCATACATGTTAATGCAGGAAAAAAAATAGACTGGTAGAAACCTGGAAATTAGGTCCAGGGATTTGGAGAGGATAGGAGAAAAGTAAGTGCTCTTTGAACAATCCAGCGAACTTTCCTAGAATCTCTTCATTTGAGTGTTGAAATTTTTACTCTGCTTGATCTGCGTAGAAAAATTTTATGTTAACTTATGCTTGTTGTACAGAACTTGAAATACCTTTGGCTTTTCAGTAAGTTCATGTATGAATCCTACTATGTCTTCATCATTGTTAAGTTCTCCTCTGTTACTCTGGAATGTACTGGTGATCATTTAACTCTCCCAACAAGACTACTATAAAAATTACTGAAGTATTTTATTCCTTTTATCTGCTAAGTAGTTCCCTCTCCTACCTACATACACTCCAATATACAGAAACAATGTCTCAGATTCTGTCAACAAACATTGGCTTCAAAAATTTTTTGACAAACAGTAATACTCCCTACTGTCACAGGGACGAAATTCCAATGAGACAAGTAGAAGGAAAGCAAACCAAGTAAGTGAAATACATAGATGTTATATATGGTTAAGTTTTATAGAGAAGTTAGGAAAAGGACGCAGACAGCTGGGGGGGGGTGTGCTTAGGAGGTCAGAAAAGATCTCATTTAGAGGACTTGGTGGAAAACTTGAAGAAGGTGAGGAGGTTGGCCATGCAGATACCTAGAAGAAGATCGAGCAAGTTGGCATGAATAGCAATGCAAAGGCCCTGGGGCGAGGGGGAATTGGAATGTCTACAGAACAAGGAGGTCACTATGACTGAACCATGTGTGCTGGGCAAGGGCAAGCACACTGGTGGCCTTTACTGTTGGGTTAGCCACAGAAGGTTTTGAGCAGATGGTAATACAATATGACTTATGTAAAAGAACCACAGTGGCCACCACATGGACAATGAGATGTAGTGGACCACTAGGAGATCACTTAGTGGCCAGCTAACACAGCTGGTTAGAGGACAATCTGATTAGAGGTTGGACTAGATGCTAATTGTTGGAATAGACAAAAAGTGGCTGAATCATGGTCCCCTTTTAAGGAGAAAGCCAGCAGGACTTCAGCATCTTCAGAAACTAAGACTGTATTAAAGATATTCCAACATGAGTTCCAATCCCAACCACCTTTCTCGGAAAGCCAGGATTACAGAGCACTCTGCCTATAGGAAGAAGCCTTCCTGGCCTCTGCCAAATGTCAGGGCACTTTACCATATTTCCTTCTGCCCCTGGGCCCATCTCTGAGTTACAGAGAGTGACAGGTAAAGAGCATCACATTTCTCTCTGAACTGAGTCAAATACCACCAAGGGTGATATTCCTATTGTTGCAGTAAAAATCATCCCCAAACCCTGTGGCATATATTTTATTGGGCTCTCAGATTCTGAGAGTCAGAATTTGCACAGGGCACCATGAGGATGGCTTATCTCTGTTTCATTATGCCCAAAGGCCTGGGGGTGGTGGGTCCAAAATAAGGCACTAATCATAGAAAAGGGGCTGGAAAAGGAAACCAACAGGGAAATCTCTGAGGGATGAAGCAACAAAGTAACCCCATGCCTTCTCTCTCCTGGGTAATCTCTAAAAGGCAAGGAATCAGGGCTTCTGTAAGCTCCACGAGATGATCTCCCCATTTTGAGGCCCGCTGGTTGCTGACAAGTGACCAGTTGTTGGGGTCTCTCACATGTGCCAGGATTAAGACCTATTCATGCCATTCTGACTGGATTCCAATCCTGACAGCACCCTTGGGTGGCACTTCAAACTGCCAATCTGCTAATTTGCTTGCCCATCTCCGTGCAGCTGAGGAAACCTCTCAGCAGTGATCAGCATTTGAGAGTGGATCCTCTTTTGTTCTTATCCATTCGATGTGTTTATTTTCAAGATTGCAGTTTGTGGAAAGCATTTAAACAGCATCATTTAGAAGAAAACAAAAGTCACCAGATGGAAAAACAGAATAAGAAACACACACAAAAACTCCCCAAGCAGTACAGGCAGAGTGGCGGGAGTGACTGCCATGCTGATGTTGTGAATCATGCAGCTGTGTTGGAAAAGCTGTTTCCTTTCACAACCAGCATTTTCAGGAGGGAGCAAGCCATAGGTCAAGAGAACTCTGTGCTGCTGCACAGTTCCTGAGGAAGTTTGAAACCTTTCTCTGGTAAGAAAAGAATAGTTACAAGGATGGCCATACACACTGAGTTAGGAAGTACAGACAGTAAAAATCATTAAAATGTGTTATGCACATGTACCAACTCCCCTGATGAATGTAATCTTTATGGACTACAAAGAGGTAATAAGAATGCAGAAAGAAAACAAGAGGGATGGTAGTTGCTGATGGGAAGACAAACTCCGTCTCCTATCCCCGCAGCAAACACACTAGGATTTTGCCCATATGAAGGGTTATGAAAACTATGCCAGAGGTGGCAGAAAAATCAGCTTTCATTTACAAGTAGTTTCAAATTATGGCTTCTTCCCAGACATTCATTCTCCCAGCAGCCAATACAGGGCCAAAAAGACTGGTGTGCAAAGGTGCTTAGGGTTGTTGACACTGTTTCTGGACTGATCTTAATTGGAGCCCCAACCTCCACATGGCCACTTCAGATCTAACATGCCCAGGAGAGAAAAATGGGCCACAGACAGCAGCACTAGGACATTATGCCACCTTGGAAGTGGTAAGAGCACTGAGCCAGTGAGCCCTGGCACTTATCAGTTCTGTGACACTCAGGGACTTATTTAACCTCCTTGACCCCTATTCTAGGATGAAAAGAATAGAAAACGCTAGCTGACGCATTACCAGCTCTCTGTAACTGGCCAGGCTTGTTACTCTTGTGAGGATGTGGGTGTGATTTATTATACTGTGAACAAATATGGGCTGGTAATAGCTATTTCAGCTGTCTCTGTTACAGTTTTAGGGGCTGTGAACATGACTGAAAATGGATCTTGAACAACAATGACAGCTGGAAACTGCACTGGGATTTCACATTAAGAAAGTCATCACATTAAGGACAAGAGTAGAAGGGAGGGCTCCAGGTACGTGCTCAGGACAGCAAGAGAGTGTGGAAAAGTGGCAGGAACATCCAGCTTCTAAAAAGAGGGCTTTTCAGAGGATAGCCCACATGTCCTGCTGAAGGTGCCAGAGCCAGAGGAAAAGGCAAGCTCCAGCAGACAACTCTGTGACTCTCGGAGCAGAACAGGCACGCTCGGCTTTAACCACAGGGTCACAGGAAAGAAAGATTCCACAGGCTGGGGCTGTCTGAGCAGAAAGGAGACTAAAGACCAGAGGCAAGGCCATCTGTTTCATGCCGAGTGTAATGGTTGGCCCAGCCTTCCCTGAGCTTTACCATGCTGAGGGTGCAGGAGTAGGGTAGTGGGGGTGCATGAACTTCTAAATGCACCAGTGCCCATAATCAAAATATAGAGGTTAAGGACACATCTGAGAGTGCAGGTCAAGTGCCCTGGGACACTGGCCCTAAGCCATCTTCCATCAGAGCCCATGTGTCCATATTTCTTACTCAGAAATACCAAGCACTTTTCTCGTCATACTTTTCAGATGACAGGATGGCCACATACCTCTGGAAAACTACATCATGTTGAAAAACAAACTCCAGAAGTGGGGTGTTTGAGGAAAAGAGGCAAAATGGACAGAAATTTTGTTTCAGATTGTACCAAAAGATATTATTTCCAAAAAATATTCTGATAAGCACCCATTGGAGCTGAGAAGCACCCAGAGAAGAGGCTGGACTACCGGGAAGACAGCAGGAGATGAGAAAGATGTACCCACCGTGAACTCCTTGAGACCAGGAAGTATCTCCAATCTGCATATTACCTTAGTTTTAAAAAAAATTTAAAAACATTAATTTTGCACTTGGTTATCCCAAAAATACAACCTCACTTCTCTCCTATCCCAAACAGCTTCCTCTATCACTCATGCCACACACAGAGCAGACTGCATGTGTTAGATAATATATCACTGGCTTCTAACAGGAAGCCACTACCTTGATAGGAGTAAATCCCCATCTAGCATCTACTAACCACACCCATCGTGACCATTCCCTCATGGTTGGTTTCCACTCCATTTTACAAGTCTTGCTTACACTGTAAGCCTATGGCATAATCAGGTCTCACTTGCAGAATTCCCTTTTAAAAAAGAACAAAAACTAGTATTTTGCAACAGCCCAGTGTATACCTATTATATCCTGGACAAATAAGCCATTGTAAATCTATTTAATGTGTGTTTATTCCACTCCAACCAAGCAAACCACACCCTTGACAACCAGCCTGTTAATGGCTCCTTACAATCATCTTTGTCCTGACTCCAGTGGCCCTGCCAGTTCATTCGAGAGCTGTCCTGGAAAAGCACTTCCTCTGGAGCCAGAAATGACCAGATCAGGCTCCGATGTACCTCCTCAGCTGATGATCTCTTTCTTTACTTGAAGAATGAGGATACTGGTGGCCACCTCATGCAGATGTCACAAGGATTAAATTAGCTAACTTGTAACCCCCAGGTTCTACAGTTTGGAGGCCACACCATAGAAGAATCCATAAGGAAACCTTTCCAGGTCTCAACCAAACCATGGTCAGCTAGGTAAAGTTAGAGAGCTAAATAAGCATTACTGGGCTGGGCGTGGTGGCTCATGCCTGTAATCCCAGCACTCGGGAGGCAGAGACAGGAGGATTGCTGAGTTCGAGGCTTGCCTGGACTACATAGTGAGCTCAGAGCCAGCCTGAACTACAAAGCGAGACCCTGTCTCAAAAAAAAGCATTACTGGGCTCCAGATCTAAAGTGGAGACCCTCAAGGTGAGGAGGCCTGTGACCTCCAGACATGGAGTAGAAGCCGAATCACATCACAACGGGAGTCTCTCAAATCCGGCCTCCCCTTACCCCGCTAACAAAACCTTGGTTTTGTGGTGGTGTCAATGTGCCCAGATGAAAACTGTTTCCAGGGCTATGCTGCAGACAGGGACAGCCAGGAAACTCAATTCTGACCAGTGGTATAGAAGTGTAAGTTACGATTAAAGGAGGGAAGCTTCTTAAGGAAAAAGATGATTCAATTCAGAAGGAAATTTTTGCATTTCCTCCTCCTTTCTGCCAACTGGAACTAAGACATGATTATAAAAGCTGTGAAGACCATCTTGAAATCATAAAGCAACCCCGAGGATGAGAGTGCAGAAAGATAAAGGAGAAATAGAATGATGATGTCTTCACCTAGATTATTTTATACAGATGAAAACTAAGGCCCTGTCACTTATTTCAGCCGGCCTCTGTTACCAGCACAGTGTGACAGCTAGCCTTCAAGGTGGTTTCCAATGGCCTCACCCCACGGGGATCATGTTCTTGTAGGAGATACGATCAAAATATATGGCAAACGTTTAAATTTTAAAACTAATTATGGTAAAAGATATTGCCATTAATCCCTCTCAAACTATTCTCTCTCACTTCTAACACATGTATTTCACTGCTCTTGCCACTTCCTGAAGTAGTTTTGGAAGACTTCCTTCATCTCTTTATGATGTGTGATCAAAAACACATAGCTGCTGCTACTGATGCTGTCTAATGGAAAGAAAGGCTCGTGAAAAAATAACACTGTGTCTTCATGCACATTATTCCCTGGACCTGGTCCTGTCACCTCCGGCTCTTCCCTAAACACATGACCACGAAAGGGAAATCATTTTGAAATGATTCAGGACATTGAGGCAACAATAGCAGATCAACTAAAGGCTCAAAAGAAGACTTCTGTAACTGCTGACAGGACACACGTTTTTGAAGTGATGGAAAGTATACTGAGGGGGGTTAATGCAATCTATCTTTTACAGTAATTAATTTAAACATTCTCCATATGTATTACTGGTTCATAGTGGAAAGAGCTGATCTATGTAGACAACAGAATAATGAGAAAATAACAGTATGACTTTTAAGACTAGGTCGTAGAAAACATAGTGGTATGTACCTTCCCTTCTCTGCAACCACTCACTGTGGGAGGCGACTGCCATGCCACAAAATGGCCCTATGAGAATGTCCATGTCGCGAAGAGCTGAGGCCACCTGCCAGTAAACAGCAACAGCTTGCCAACCGTGTGAGTGAGCTCTTAGAAGCAGAGCCTCTAGCTCATCAAGCTTCCCAGCGGTGGACACCCCGTTTGACAGCCTGACTGCAACTTCGACAGTCAGAGCCACAGGTAAGCTGCCCCCAAGTTTCTGGATGACATAATAAACATTTATTGCCATTTGAGACACTAAATTTATTTCACAGCAATAAATATCTAACACATAAATGTACTTCCTTCCCACTGATTGGGAGCCTAAAGGTCCATTTGGCATGATTACTCCTGACATTTGGAGGAGCCATCCCCCGGAACCCAGGAACCCCCGTCCTCGGAGTCACAGCTTCCTGCTCCCCCACTACCTCCTCCTGGACACGCGAGACCGACCGCTCAACACCATTTCTGTGGCCAGAGGCAGACATTGGTAAGAGCCGTAATCACAGAAATGAGTCCATTTCACTCACGGTCACTGCCTGCTCTTCCCCTTCCGACTGGCCCGGAGCCCTTCTCTGCCCTCTCCCCCCACTGAAGACAAGCTCAGCACCAGCATGGCACAGCAGACCTGCAAGAGCTCTGGGCCGCCGGGATGAGCCATCCTGTGAGATAGCCGGGCCACACTGGGAGGACCAGAGGAGAGTTCCTGCAGGAAACTGCCTCTGCGGGGCCGTCCTCCCTGGCTTCACTTGGTACTCAGTTTGTCTGCTATGTTGGTTTCTGCAGGGCCCCTAGAAACCAGAGAAATTGATCTGGAAAGGATAAACTCCTCAGTGCTCTTCCTGGCTTTTCTGTTCTGTTGTTGTCTCCAAAGCTATAGAAATTGTTTCCAATCTGAGAGGTCACAAAGTACACTCCCTGATGCTTGTAAATTCTTTTTATGCTCAGATCTTTGAAGGAGAGAACCAGGAATGTGTGGCTGCTCGCTCTCTGGCTCTGCAGTGGGCCCTCTCCCCTCACACAAGAGGCTATTTCCCAACTGCCATTTGTGCAGGGAAGGAAAACCCTCAGAATAGCGGGGAGGAAAAATGACGAGCACGGCACAGGGTTAGACAGAATACTAACATCTTGAACACAGATCATATTAAGGTTCTCCAAAGAAACAAGTAAGAGATAGGAAAACAATGGTAGACAGGTAGATACACAGACTTTTAAATGAGCTCTGTTATGGCTTGCGTCTAGATGTCGCCCAAAAGCCTGATGCAGTCCTAGGTGGCTGATCTAGACTGTGTGACACTGGAATTGATACATGATCCAGTGCTAGGGTAAGTGCGTGAGTGCTACTGCTCTAGCCGCAATAAGATACATAGGACCGAAAGAGGCTTGTCACTGGTCGCTGGCTTGCTTTTGCTGTCTTCTGCCTGTCATGAACTGTTTCTTCTCTGTCCTGCTACCTTGCCTTGGACCCAACCATGAACTGAAACCTTTACAAACTATGAGCTAAATAAATTTTTCTTCCCTTAACTTTGGGTATCAGGTATTTTGTCTCAGGAACAAGAAAAGTAACTAAAACAAGACCTATTATAAAGAACTGTTTCACACAATTATGAAGGCCAAGAAATCCCAGTCTGCCACCTGAAGGCTGAAGATGCAGGGAAGCCAGTTGTTAAATATTACAACACATCTGAATCCTCGAGAACTAGGACACTGATGGTGTAGACCCCAGTCTGAGAGCAGGAGACGACCAGCACTCAACTCAAAGTCAGGCAGAGAATGGGAACTCAACTTTCTACCCTCAACAGTTTTCTACCAAATGTCACTCTACCAAACCTCTCCCGGTTCTCTTCTGGAAACACCATCACATGGGCACCCAGAAGCAATGTTTAACTGTTATTTGAGCCTCCATGGCCCAATCAAGCTGACACATAAAATTAACCACCACAGCCGGGTGTGGTGGCTCACGCCTGTCATCCCAGCACTCGGGAGGCAGAGACAGGAGGATTGCTGAGTTCGAGGCTTGCCTGGGCTACATAGTGAGCTCAGGGCCAGCCTGAACTACAAAGCAAGACCCTGTCTCAAAAAAACCAAAAATTAACCATCACAAAAATAATCACTTGTTTATGAAGTATGTGCCACTCCCTGCCTCACACCTAACCCTCTTGGACAAGAATCTCTGTAACCCTCATGCTGTTTCCCCCTCTTTTTTGTATGATGTTTTACCAAGAATGGTCTTTTCTGTCTTTCATATCTTGTTACGTTCTACTCACAAATTAAGATTCAGCTCACATGACTGCTCCAGATGTGCGCCACTCCTGGGTGCTCCCACAATCCCACGCTCTCGCCCCCTCTTGCTGCTACAACATTCCATGCACTGACCATCACTCATCACAGGCTCCAAGTGTATCTAACCACCCCATTAATAAGAGCTCTTCTTCTAAACTATTCTTATACGCCCATCCTACAGATTCTAGAACTGTGCAAATAGTAGTTGGTCAATTAACGTATGCTGGGTGAGTAAAGAGCTGACTGAATAAATATGTAATATGAATTACTTAGTGGAACACTATTGTAGATTCTGTATTTATTTTCTTCAGCTACAAATTCTGTCCTCAAGTAATATGTGAAGGCTGCTCCCTGGCCCTATAATTTCCTACTCATAAAGCTCATAAACTGCCACACGCTGCAGCAAGAATTTCATACGACTTCATTTTGCCTCACTCAACTAAATCTAGCCTTAATGACTCTACAGAGTGGTGAGAAATCCAATGTCAGTCATATTTTGGGTGTCAAGGCATAATTTTCAAAATTCTAAAAATGTAATTTTCATATAACTATATAAGGAGTATGTGTCAAAAGATTTACATAATTCGTTAATGAGGAAAGGCAAGGATGAAAAACCTGGCTCAAAGGAAGACACAAGAAAATGATACAGTCGGAGATAACAAAAAGACAACAGGCAAATGATGGGTACTTTAGAAGCAAGACTAGTTAATGTAGTACATAGCATTAAAATGCCACTCTAGGGTAGGGTTTACTTTCTCTACCAAAAAGAAACATTTCCATTTCTGTCAGACAAAATCAGCCATCTCATTTCAGTTTTCTATAAATTATCACCTCATTCTATAAAACTTGGGCTTTCATAAATACTACAGTAAGCTCACCAGAGCTATCTTCCTCTACAGAAGACAAATGGACTCTGTTCTGACACCAATTCTGCCAATAATTAGATTAAATTAATGAGAGAGAGAGTCTTAAGTGAAGTTGGGGATTCATGTGTTTAAGATAAGTGAAAATATAAGAATAAATTAGATTCAGGCATAATGAAGGAGACTGAGTTTCACCATACAGAGGTCCCTCTTGACCCACTTTCTGTACATTCAGTTACAACTGCAGTCCAAAAATATTAAATGGAAAATTCCAGGAATAAACAATTATGTTTTTAAAAATGTTTATTACAGCTGGGCGTGGTGGTTCATACCTGTAATCCCAGCACTCAGGAGGCAGAGGCAGGAAGATTGCTGAGTTCGAGGTTTGCCTGGGCTACATAGTGAGCTCAGGGCCAGCCTGAACTACAAAGCGAGACCCTGTCTCAAAAAGAAAAAAATGTTTATTACAGCATATAGTTATAACTGCCATTTTATTAATACTGTTTTCATCTCTTGATATAAAATTTTATTTTATGTGTGTAAAAAATACTGCTGTATGTTTGCTTTGGTTTGGTACCATGTAACTTGAGATACCCACTGGGGCCTTGGAAAGTGTACTCCAAATAAAGAGACAGTACTGTATTCGACTTCCCCAACTTGGCCTTCTGATCTATTTAATATCGGGACTGTGTTAGCGTTCACAATTATTAAGGTAGTTAAAAACTTCCTCTCTATTTTCTTCCTTTCTAACAGGATTTTACATCCTCTGAGTATTCATTTCTTAGCCTTAGCAGAGAAATTTACAAAAAGGAAGGTGAACATGTATAAATCCTATTAGATCTCTGCCCACTGATGGAACCTGCTAGATCTTTCCCAAACTAGAGAAAGCCTCCTTTGGCTCAAACACAGTCTTTTTTTTTTTTTTTTTTTTTTTTTTTGGAGACAGGGTCTTGCTTTCTTGTTCAGGCTGGCCCTGAGCTCACTATGTAGCCCGGGTCAGCCTCCAACTCAGCAAACCTCCTGCCTCTGCCTCCTGAGTGCTGGGATGACAGGCATGAGCCACCATACCTGGCACTGTGGTATGTGGTACTGATTGCTGGTGGGCGTGAGTCACCACGCCCAGTACTGTTCGAACCAGGGACCTTGTGCTTGCTAGGCAGGCGCTGGAACCACTGAGCTACATCTCCAGCCCTTGACCACAGTCTTTACTCCTTAAAGTCCTGACTCCAGGAAGATTCTGTCTCCTCTCTAGACCAGATCTCTTAGGGTGAGGGTTCGTGGGAGAAAGAGGCTCTATCTGGAGCTCCTTCATGAAGTGAGCATGAGCAAATTCCTAATGGAAACTGGATGAAACAGGGCTGGACCGTACTGACTAGGTCAGGACAAGAGTTGTGCAACATGAAAGCCACCAGCTCTGCCCACCTGGATCTTCATCCTCTAGCAAGTCATTCTGAACACTCACGGTTATCTTGGGGAGTAAAGGAAAGCAAACAGTCCATGTGGATTCCACCCTCCTAGACAGGGGAATCCCCTCATTTTGCAAATGTGTTTCCTGATACTTTTGGTCACAGACATTAGTTCCCAGGAGAAGGTAAACACTGTTACTGGGCTACTTTTACACTTGATCTTAGCCAAAAGGCCGAGAAGCGATACCGGGCTACTTTTAAAGCTCTTTCCCTTATAATCACAGCTGCCACTGTACAAAACCTCATTCCATCACAAAAACTACAATGAAGTAGTTTCTAATGTGAACTCAGTTGTAAGCAACAGCCCCACCAGGCTGTACAAACCTCCCTGTGATGTTAAACCACCAGCCCCAGAGAAGGAAATAAACAAAGAGCGGACCAGGAAGGGCAGGGCCGCAGGTACCCCCTCTGCTCCTTCTTCTAGCTCCCACTTCCTGGCTTCCTTCTCTTGTCTTAAGCTCTAGGGTCCCCATACGGTGCACTCCCCACTCCTGCTGTGCTGTTGCAACCAGGCCTACTTACTGTGAATGCAGCTGATCACAACAGTTCCATGACATCTTCTCCCCCTACAACCACAGGGTTGAGAACCTACCCAACCCTGTTGTTCCAGATGCTCAGGTTCCGGCCTTATTCCTGGCCTTTGTCTCTATCTGCCTCTAAAACCAGGAACTCCCACTGCCTGAGCTTCCCCTTCTCTTTTACCCAAGAAGGCGTGTGTCTCTACTATACTATTCAGATTTCCAGCACATGAAAGTCATCAAATCTCACCTCCATTTCCCATTTTTCATAGGCTTCCTGTGTCTGCTAATACATATTTAAATATTACATTCTTCAAGTATGTATCTTTCACACAACCAGAATTTGGCTATAACAAGTAAGGTTTTATTGTTAACATAATAATTTTCAGAAGAATTTTCATTTCTATTCCCTATTTATAGCCAAATTCTCATTTGACAACAATTTTTGATGTACTGTGATATAACTGCTCTTAGGCATCATGCCTGCAAGTTTAGACTAATTTGTATTATGAAATGACAAAGTACTTTAATGAATACTAAGTAGATTTATCCATAAACATTTCTGTTTTATGTAAGTTGATAATAAAGATGATAGGATATCCAGCTTATACAAACATCTCTTTGCAATACTTCCTAGATTTCTTCTAATAGATTATTTGGCAACCTTGTACTATAATCCCAAGCAAAAACATGTCCTAATCTGAGTGCTATATGGAGTAGACAAGTTTTTTCTTTGGGCAAACAATTTCAGCTAGAAGTGCTGTTTTAACAGCTATGCAATGCCCCTCTTAGGGAGAAGTAATGAAAAAGCTAATTAAAGATGCTACTACCAGAATGTGAATCCCGGTGAGCGGCCAAGAAATAGGAACTGCTGCAGCCTTGAACTGAAATTCTCTTACCAGAGGACCAAATAGGAGAAAATCAAGAGACTGTTAATTAAAATCCAGGGGGAGAGAAACAGCGTCTTGGACATTCATTTCCTCCTGATAGATTCTTGAGACGTGGAAACAATTTCTTTAGCTCCCACCCTGCAACTGGTTCTGCACAGAGGCCAGAGTAGACATTTCCTATCCTTGGCTGGATCTGGGCCCCTGGGTGGTATCATGGTGCTGTTCAAATGAAGCAAACAAACAGCTGCTTTCACAGAGCCAGAGACACACTGGGCTCACCAGAGACCCAGACAATGCCTAATAAAATCAGCATGGACCATGACACAAACTCCTTCGTTTTAATTTCTGATTTGCTACCAACTGCAAGACCTCAGGCAAATCACTTATCCCTTCTAAAGTTCACACTGTTCCATCTGTAAAATGCAGATAATACCACTCTGGATGTGATGGGCATACTGAATGTATGCACAAAAGAAAAGCAGCATGAAAACACCAAGTATAATTATCAGTCTGGCAATATGTTGATGCTAGTCTTGAACAGTTTGTATTATTTTCTAAAAATAAAAAAGGGTGCTAAGAAAATTTTATGAAAATTCATCTTTCCACTCATATAATTTTCATAAAAACTCTGCAAGTGTTAGCATGTAAACAATGCCAGATACTCATTTTCTTTATAAATATCTAACAGAGAAATCAGCTTTATAAAACAGAACAAACCCAAGTAAATTATATGCACGTGATTAATTACAAAATTTCTGTCTCATTAACAAAAGCTTACATAAAGCTGAATTAGGAATGTAAAGAGCATCCTTGAACTTCCTGATCTATTTCTTCAAGCTTAATTCCAAAAATCTTAACCATACCACTTCTTGCACTCCCTGAACCAAATCCAAGTGAGGAGAGAACAGAGAATGAGCCAAAAGCAAGCCCTGGGGATACCTGTCCTTTAACAAGTGAGGGAAGGATGCTCAAAATCATTGGTCATCAAAGAAACAAAAGTTAAAACTAATAGGATGGTTAAAATTAAAAAGACTGCAAACAGTGAAAGATGGGGAAGATACGAAACTACCAGAACTCTCACACATTCCTGATATGCATAGAAAATTATACAGGATATTGGAAATGAGAATTTCACTGCATATACACCTACCCATGACTCAGCAATTATAATAAAAAGAAATGAGAATGTGTATCCCCAGAATTACTTGTACAGGAATACATACAGCTGCTTTATAGTCAAACTCTGGAAATAACTCAAGTCTCAGGAAATGGATCAACAAACTGGTATGCTTCTAACATGGAATACTACTTAGCAATAAATAGGAAAAATTTACTGATATGTAATACATGAATCTCACAGATATTACGTGAGCAAAAGACTCTGTGTTGCACAATTCTATTTATATGTAGCTCTACAAGAGCTAGAACAGTAGCTAAAATAATCAGAAACATCATTAGTTATGGGAGGCTTTATTAAGAACTTTCTAGGATGATAGAAGTGTTTTATGACTTAACAAAAAGTATGTGTATACATTAGTCAAAACATATTGAACACATATAATCTGTGCATACACACACACACATGCCTTACCTAAAAATAGCTGGGAAAAATACTAAATTTTAGTTAGTGAGACTTGCTTTGCTCCACAGCATGAATTAGCAATTCTGAAACTAATTTCCATGTATTTTAGGCCCGAGCAAACGAGTAAATGGATTAAGAGAAACAGGAGCCAAGTTTCTTAATGTCAGAGAAACAAGTTGCAAGTATGGGAAGAGGAAAGATCAGAATGTTTTCTGAGGTTAAGAATTGAACTTCAAAGTACAAATATGAACTGATCCTTTCAAATACAGTCAGTCAGATGAATATATTTCCTATCTCTGTCCACTGAGAGTAACTGAGAAGAAATGAATCCCATACAGTAGTGAGCATATCTCGCCCTTGGATATTGGTTTCTACATGCCATTCCCCATTAAAATGAACCAGAACTCCTTGTGGAGAAGTCTTAGATCCCATGACTGGAGGAGGGAATGCAAGAGATGAGCCTGGGACATCTTGTTACATGGGAAACAAAGAGATGCTCAATGAGAAGTGGAGAAAATTCGAAAGGACTCAGTCAGTTTGAAGGAATTTCAGCTAAATGAATCATCAATGACAGTAACATCCCTCAGTGAATAAAACAAGACTCCATGAATTACACACATAAATACATACACACACATACAAACACAAGTGGAAAGAAAAACTCTTTCTTATACAATGATACCAGCTAATAGATATAGAAGGAATGATAAAACTAGGAAGTCACCAGTTAATGCAAAAGTTATCTGGATTAGAGTGAAAGTTTAATAAGAAACAGAAATTTTACATAATCTCAAAGGATTTTCCCACATATTACTTATTAGTTACAAAAGGGAAAATGTAAACTCAAAGTGAAGGAATTTAGCAGAGACTATCTATCTGTTCAACTGACTACGTCTACATCACAAATTGTCCCAAAACTCAGTATCACTTAAATAAGCATTTTTTATACTCATGAATTCTGTAGATCAGGAATGTGAACTGAGAACATTAGAAATGATTTATCTCTGCTCCATGACTAGTTGGGAGCCTTTGTTGGAAAACTTGAAGGCTAAAAGCTAAAATCATCTGAAAGTCCCTCTGCCCATATACTTGTCACTAGGATTATCTCTTCCTGAAAGCCTTAGTTCTCCATGGATTCTTGGATTCATTACCACAAAGTTAGTATTTTCACTTTGTAAATTAATAACTTATAGCAAAAATAGTTTGAGGTTACATGAACACTCAATCTCATCATTATGCTTCTATCCACTAACTGCTGATAATTTTGAAGTTCACCACAATTACTGCTGTGGCATTACTGCAAATTCTTTTTAAAAGGTCAATTTATTTCAAAGACATTTATATTTCTTCACAAACACAAAACTCCAAAGTAGCTATTGGAAGCACAGAATCCATCAGTTTGGCTAACAGCCATTGCTCTTTGAAAAAGTCCCATATTTTTTCAGCTTGATAATGTTTGCTAATAACATAGGTTTTTAAATTTTTTCACTATAGTCACTGTTATCAGACTTCACCTTCTCTTCCTCCGCCTCCTCCTCCAGCATTATGTGGTGCTGGGATCAGACCTTGGGCCCCACACATGCTAAGCAATCCCTCTATCACTGCCCCATATCCCCAGGCCCTCTTTATACTTTTAACTGCATGTTTATTATTGAAGTTCACCATCTTTTCACGTCCAGATCATTTGTATTTCCTTTTAAAATAACTGTTCTTACCATTTGTCCATTTCACATTTACTTACAGAAGTTTTTAACATATTAAGGAAAATACAGAATAAAGAAGTATGTTAATAAAGATAATTCTTTATCACTTATACGAGTTGCAAATCTTTCCCAGGTTTGCATACACCTTTTTTCTTTTTTTGATTATTCTATTCTATGCACAATTTTTTGTTTCTGTGTAGAGTTAACCAGTTTAAGTGTGTGCATGTGCAGTTTTTAGAACTCTTCCCAGTCCAATATTATTAGTTAAATCCTTATTTTATATACTACTTTTATTATTTCAAAATTTTAATTCACACGCAATTTATTTTGGTGTAAGAAATTTGAGAGCCAACTTTGTTTTAATGACCCACGTTTTCATCTAATGAACAATGTTTCCACACAACTAACTGAATGCCCATGGTTGCTCGTGGATGCATCTTTTATGACATAGTGACTTCCCATATATATTTGCATTGACTTTCTGTATAACTGGCTTAGTTATTTGTTTATATTATGTTGTTTTAGTTATTGCATATGTAGTATGTTTTAGTATCCAGTAGGATTAATTTCTCCTTACTTTTTTCTCATTTTTTTCCAAAAATATATTTGATGGTTGGTTGGTTTTTCCATATGAGCTTTCATTTCAGCTTAACATGCTTAAAAACTCCCAGATTGAGGAAGATTCGATGTCTTTATGGTATCAGTATACTAAAGTATTTAAGCTTAAACATGGGCCACTGAAGTTAAGAGTGGACAGTGGCCCAGGAGATGGATATTTAACAGGGGATGTTGTGTTTATAGCTTCTTTTCTGTCTCCCTTCTTTTGTGTAGCTTTAAAATAGCATTTTAAAGGTTTCTCACCTGAGCTGACCACAGTCCACTCTTGCTCTAGTCCACAAGAACAAGATCCTATTTATTGCCTTTTGGGGGCATATTTTTCTCAATAATGTAACATGAATGTATAACTACTGTAGCATTTAATTAAAAGGTAGGAATGTGCTATTGATTCTCTATTATCTGGGATCCTGAACATGTTTAAAGTGGGAATACAATACTTTTAAGAAACTCAATATAATTCCTCAGATCATCTGGGCCATTAGCAATTACAAAATCATTTGGGGAGTGTTTTATCTGCTTTGTCAGAATTGTAAGTGAATTCTTTTCTCCCATCCTATCTTCTCCCTGGTTGCTATTTATTAAATGAGTTCACAGATTTCACCATTGAGTGAGAGGAAGAGTGTTTTGTTCCTTTTCTGTATCAATCACCAACTCACAATGGCAGGAAATGAATCCAGGACTAAAGACCAAAAGCAACTTCAGGCAACTTTCTCTTTTTTCTTGATGGAGTGAAATAGAACATTTTATAAACTGGCTTTTGGTTTGCTGGTGCGATTGTTGAATAAATAAATTTTTAAAAAACCAACAACCTGCTTCAGCTTGTCCTGACTGCAACGGTCCCATCAACACAAGCCAGGAGATGATGAGAAAGGAGAAACCAGGGTTAAATGCAGCAGACCTGCCCTGCTTATTGTAACTAGACAGGCTAGTTCCTGGATGGGCTTGGTTATCACCACAATTCCCAAAAGACAAAACAAAGCAGACACATGCCTGCATATTTCTCACAACTTTTCAGCCCACCTGAGACTAATAAAATAGGGAAAGGTGGGAACTAGGGCAAACAGGACTCTGTGCCTCTCAGCACTAGTCACTTTCTTCCATATGGCAATTAAAATTCATTTTGCTGAAATGAAGAGAAGCCAGAAATCCAGATTCCTGTTTTTAAGTACTGGTACAAATTTTAGAAACAAAAAACACTGGAGGCTCAATGTAGACCAAACCCTTGGGTCAACAGGACCCTCTCCCTGCTCTCACCCTTACTGCTAGGCACCCACACAGTAAGTGGCAGAGTCCACGGCCAACCACCATGAAAAACACTCTTCTCTGTGCCATGGCAGCATGTGGTCCAGCCATGCAACACACAGCCTAGGTCAGCATTCTACACAGTGTTTTGCCCTACCATGGTGGCATCAGTAATAGCTTTGTGCCAGAGACAGAAATAGAGAAGTACTAAATCCTAGCCATCTTTACTTAGAGACATGATCGTGACCAGAGCGGCTTCCAATGAAGGGGGAGGGCAGGATCTCCTGAGCAGACTGCATGTCAGCACTGAGTTCCCTTCCTAACAGCAGGGTGGCTTGGGCCACTTCCTGGACTCCACAGGAGGGGCAGTGTTCACCTCCAGCCATGGTACCCACAGATACATCCTTCCATGATGTCCCATTTATTCAAAGAACTGTCCAGGGCTAGCATGCTTTTAAAACCTTCCTTTCCTTTGAAGAGTAACATCTTTTCAAGTAACCTGCTGGCCTGCAGCATTTGTGCTATGACTTGCCATTTTCAGACTATCCCTTGTCATCTTCTTATCCCGTCTTAAAACAACTTCGTGTAAGAGGTATTGCAGCAATCTTTACTTTACAGGTGAGAAAGCTAAAACTCTCTGTAGTCCTCCAAAGTTCCACTTCAGGAGAAACACCTTGGCCCCAAAAGGCCACTGAAGTCAGGAGTGGACAGTGGCCCAGAGGATGGCCATTTAGCAGGGTGACAAGTGCTGTCTGGTTACCACTGGGAAAGAAACTAGATCATCTGCTCTGTCCATCTGCACAGACCACCTCCTCTGTCCACTTTCAAATGGTGAGTAGAGTAACCTGCACAGCAAGGCTTTATTCCTGTTTTGTGTAAAAACCTATGTACACAGAAAGAGACAATACATCTTCCTGTAAATCGCAGAGGGGCAGAAATAAACTGCACAAGATCATAGGAAAGAAGCTGAGACAGGCAGACAGAACTCTGAAAGGGTCCCCTGTAGAATTTCAGAGTTATGAGTTGCTATGGAAAAGTCAGGATAGCACCTGGTTAGAGCAAAAAAAAAAAAAATAATAATAATTCATTTGTATATTTATTCTGAATAGTTCATCCACTCATTAGAGATATCTTTGGTAAGATTTCCATTGTTTTATTTAATGAAGTTTTTGTCTGTCATGACTTGGTTTTCTTTTACCAAAAAAAAAATTTTTTTTATAGAGTTGGAAAACAATGAGTTTAATTTTGACATCTCAAAGCTGGCAGCCTGCGGGGGAGGCAAGTGAATCTTTGTCACCACCTAGTGGACACTGATAAATAGGAATCCACAGAGAAGACTCCAGGTGGGTGCTCGGGACCCCAACCACATCACACACCATGACAAACATGGATGACAGGCGGTCTTGGTGGGCTGGCCCACAATCATGCTATTCCCATTAGCTGCATACTGCACATAAAAAAATCAAAAATTGTCTTTAGTATCTGTACCAGAGGGAAGCATCACAAATTGAACATAAGTAGTCACCTGATCTGCGCGTCATACTTCATCATTTTCTTTTTCCCCTAAACTACTATATTCTGGCTTAGGAACAATAAACTATGGAGAGGGAGAGATCACCTGCTTTTACCACCCTACCATCTTTCTGTACTCCAACATTATTTTCTTATTTTTCCTCTTAACCATAGTGAAATTTTGTTGACTTCAATATTCACAACCAGTATATGGACCATTTGGACCATGCTCTAGGCCCAAAGGTAAAACACTTGATTTTTCTGGACTCCAAAGCTTGCCTTCACCCCTGACACATTGCTGTACTTCTCCAGCTCCTGCAGCCTGACGCCCAGACCAGTCATCTCTGCTTTTAAAATAGTTTTAAATCCTTTCGTTCTACTGGTTCATCCACATCTTGGCCTATATCCCCTGAATTCTGCATTCACTCAGTTACTCAACACATACTGACCAGCTCTGAGTGCTGGCATCTCAAGCTACAGGACTAGAAGCATGGTACAGAGACGAGGCCCGTGTTATTTGTGGAACTGGGAGAGGGGTTATTTATAGAAGGTTTAAAGCGGGCAGGTAGGTGGGAAAGGATGAGCAGCTTTCTTCTTGCGTTGGAAGAGAATGAACTCTTTCCGGTACAGTTCTCCGCCTCAGCCTGACTCCTCTTTCACTCCGTGACTTAAGAGCATTCCAAGTTGCCTTCTGCTCATCCACATAGCGTGTGTCACCCTGTGCTCACAGACGGGGGAGAGGCTGGATTCTGCACCTGTCTTAAGGAGCTCAGCATGAGGAAGAGAGTCCAGCAGACCCATGCATATGGACAGAGCTACACTGGGTAAAACTAGTGCTCTCAGGACACAGACAGAGCATGACCGATCCTGCTGGGCAGCAGGGAGAGGCCAGCCTCCCCTGGGGACGAGCCAACCGCAGGTCATGCAAGGAGGAGACATTTACTAGCAGGAGAAGGCAAAGTGGGGCAGAGAGCATCCTAGGCAAAGACAGCTCTAAGCAGGAAGGCACAAAGGGATGGAAGGTCAGGAGTCATGACAGCAGTCCTCCTTAGCCGGAGAAGAGGCAGATGGCTGGCAGTGCAGTCATCCAGATTCCAACCACATCACCGGATGTGATAGTCATATGCTCACCCCATCACATGGATTTATCATCTCTGGGGTTTCCTGAGGGAATAAAAACTAATCATGAGGGTTGAAATCAGTAAAATTTCATGCAACCACTTTGATCCCCATTTTACCTGCCACTATCCAGACACGGCTAGAGTTATCTGGGACCCAGCAGTCATTCTCGTTTCAGGCTCTAGAAACAAAGCTCAACCACATGTCACTGTGCAGACCAATCGTATCAACTCCAAGACAGGCACTGACTCCTCCCAGCTCCAGGAGCGCTGGCAAGTGTGTTTTCACCTTGCTCTCTTTCAGTTTGCTCCCAGTTGAGAGCTGCTTCATCCAAAGTCACGACCACCACTCACAGCTAACCCATATCCAAGGGCTGACAGATAAAGGGACAAAACCCAGGCTCTTGCCTCCACACAGAATAAGGGACGCTCTCCGCTCTAGGACCCCTGATGGGCTTGTTTGTGATGTCTGCATCATGGTTCAACTTCTCCTACCCAGTTTTTGTTTCTTTCATTCTACAGGTGTTGAGCCCAAGAGCGCTCCCTTGGGAATCTTCTGCACACATGTATCGGCCTCAGGGAAACTGAGCTGCAGCAGACAGCATAAGGGGCCTGGCTCCCATTCAGACAAGACCTGATGAGGTTCCCACAGCTTGGGAAAGACTATCAGTCAGAAGGAAGGTGGGCAGATGGGGAAGCCCAAGGCTGCTGCACGGCAGTGTCTGCCCAGGCACTGTCCTGGGAGAGAGAATGTGATCAGGAACTTGCACACTCCATTCCACAGGCAGAACTCCTTCTTGGAGAGAAAGCCGAGTAGGGCTCTTAAGTTTGGTGTCATTAAACCTCAGCCATATTTCTGTAGCTCTCCTCTCCTTGCTCGCAAACATTAAAGAGACATTTTCTCATCTGGCCTTTCTGCACACCTCATCTGCACAGATAGATGTCCCAGGTGTACCGTGCACCCTACACACTGACATTCAGGCTCGGAGCTGGTCTTCAGAAAATCCTGAGTGCCGACAGTGCTGACACAGCAAGGACATATGTCCAAGCCCACAAGGCAGAGCCAGATCTTAAATGCTGGTCAAGTCACCACTGGACTCCCTGCAAGGGTCTCCGGGGCAGACAGTGCAGCCTCTCCTACGATATCTCTGACTCAGCTCTCAAACATCTGTAAACCCGCCTCAGAGGGAAATGAATAGCAATTCTGCTTCCCCTAATTTAGCCCTCATGCAGCTCACACTCACTAGACAACAGATTTGTTTTCCCCTAGAGGTAAGGACAGATGACTCTTTGGAAGATTGGAGGGGCTTTTTCATAAGCAAACTGTTATGGCTTGTGTCTAGATGTCCCTCAAAGCCTCTTATGGGCATAGGTGAGGCTTTCTCATAAGTGGCTGAATCTAGAGTATGTGACTGACTCATGGTGCATTGTTAGGGTTAAGGGTACAAGGATTAAGAGTGGATAATTACTAAATCAGTCCACTGATTAGTTTGCCATTCCCCTAATCCCAGTGGCCTGGATACAATATAAGGGACAGACAGAGGCTTTGCCTGCCCACCATGAACTGTTTCTCCTCCGTGATGCCTGTCTGCCATGCCACTGTACTGTGGAGCCATCTGATTGTGGACTAGAGCTTTTCCAAACTGTGAGCTAAATAAACAGTTCCTTTCCTTAAATTTGTGGGTGTTGGGTATTTTGTCTCAGCAAGAACAGTACCTAAGACATAAATACAACTAAAGGAATTGAGAACTTCCCTGGTGTGAACCATGACTAAGACCTTACTGTAAGGAGAAAACAGTCAATCTACTTGAGAAAGATTTTCTATAAATAACCCCCTTGGAATAAAGGGGATGCTACTGCTAGTAACTGATTTCTGACTTCAATTTAAAAGCTCAGGGGGTATTGAGTTACAGTTAGGAACAAGTTGTTCTGCTATTGCACAGCAGGGTAACTGTATTTAACAATACATTTCAGAAAGCTTCCAGGAGAAATTATGGTGGAAGTTTCCACCAAAAGGAAATGAAAAGATAAATACGCTTAACTTGGTTTAAACATTTATAATGTTTACCTTTATCAAAACATAACATAGTATAGTATCCTAAAATTTGTTGCAACATTTATATTTTTGGGTATCAATTAAAATATAAATTTTTAAAAATTTCAACAATAATGTGGTAAGTATTATAAGCAACAAGATGGCCCAATCTGTCTGTCCAGCCTGTTCAGGGTCACAGAGGGCATCCTGTGAGATGGTCAGACAAAGTGGCCAGGGCCAAAGGTCCCTACCTTGAGAACTTGTTTGGAGGTTCTGGGGGGAGCACAGCTACTCGTATACCCTTGACCGAGGAAACAGACCCCCTCTATCGGTGACTCTCTGACCGACAGTCAAAGGGACTATCAGGGGACGCACATGGAGTTGTAAGGGAGGAAGGGGACACCTGCTTTGCCAGTCAGATTGGCCAAATCAACCCTGGCAATCAATAGGGTGACATGTCACAGCCAGATCACCCTCACATCCCAAAGATCCCGACCTTACAGCCAGGTCTGGGGCAGGCCTGGCATTCACTTACCCTCCACTCCTTAAAAGCATA
>PVIC010022691.1:0-27466 GCA_004025085.1 Thryonomys swinderianus
CAGGGTCTCACTTTGTAGTTCAGGCTGGCCCTGAGCTCACTATGTAGCCCAGGCAAGCCTCGAACTCAGCAATCCTCCTGTCTCTGCCTCCTGAGTGCTGGGATTACAGGCGTGAGCCACCACGCCCGGCACTGTGGTATGTGGTATTGATGGCTAGTGGGTTTGAGTCTCCACGCCCAGCATTGTATGTGGTTACCGGGGATCGAACTCAGGACCTTGTGTTTGCAAGGCAGGTGCTGGAACCACTGAGCTAACCCTCCGGCCCTACTAACTCCTACATATTACACATTTACAAAATAAATGCTTTTTGGTATCAGAAATTGAACTCAAGATCTTGCACTTACCGGGGAGGCATGGTGCCACTGAGCTACATCCCTCGGCCCTTGTTGTTAATAAATGATTCTGAATCTTAGTATAAAGAAATTTTAAAGGCAGCATGTTAAAATATATTCATTTTAAGGGAAATCTAGAGTTTGACTTAGAACATGCTGTTGAAATCAAAGTAATGCATGTGGGCTTAGTGCATACAGATAATGTTATGAAAATGTAAGTGGTAAACATAAGGCCTGTAAAATGCCTCTTCCTGTTTTCCACATGTGGTTGCACATGGAACTTTCTGAACCAGGAGGCATTCTTCCTTTCTTCTGTTTCCCACAAAACCAGACCCGCATTTACACTCAGATTTTTCTCATTTTCCCTTGAAAACATGAGAGGAATTGTCATAAAAAGGAAAGGCTGCATGTTTCAGGTAGGATTTCTGGTCACAGGCCACTGACTGGCTGTGTGTGTTTAGCAGAAGTGTTCTGAAATGCAGTTGGAAAGAACTTGCAGTTCAGTTCTGAAAGGACAAATAATCCTACTGAAAAAATGGAGCAAAGGATCTGACAAGTCATTTCCCTGGGGAAGACACAGAGGTGCAGTAGACACAGAAGTCAGGGCATCTTTTGCCATGAAGCAAGCGCGTCTCAGAACCAAAGGACACGCCACTGTGCAGCCCCGAGGATGGCTAGAGCTGGAGTTGGTCGCTAGTGCTCTGGTCTGCAGAAGTCGGCTCCTCACCCTGTGCCAACAAGCAGATGTGTGAGTAGTAGTATTTCTTGTAGTAAATAAAGACACATTGGCATTCACCTCTCAAACACTCCCCTCAACTTCAGCACTCTTCTCCCATGCTCCTGTGTCTTCCCAGTACAGTTTGGGAGGCCTCTGTGCTGAGTGGCTGGTTGCCCTGTGTGGCTGCCTCGCTGTTCTTAGACGAGTCAAACACTGGCCTGTCATGGACCTTCTGAGTCTGGGGAAGACCCAGAAGGCACAGGGGCCATATCTGATGGATAAAATGGTTGAAAATCCACTGTAATTTTTTTGACAGAAATTTCTGTAAATGCTTAATCAGTCAATGTGTGATGATCATAAAATACAGTTAAGGTTAAAATTGTAAAAATGTGTACAATAAAAGATATATTGCTATTAATCTCCCTTAAAATATTCCCTTTTGGCCTGGCATGGTAGCTCACGCCTGTAATCCCAGCACTTGGAAGGCAGAGGTAGGAGGATTGCTGAGTTCAAAGGTTGCCTGGGCTACCTAGTGACCCCAGGGCCTGCCTAAGAGCGAGACCCTGTCCAAAAAAAAAAGAATACTTTTTTTATTGGAATACTTGCCCCATCATTTTTTTTTTACTATAATGAGTTTTTAAAAATGTAAGCATTTGCCATATCTTTCAATCTCCCCATATTTTAACTTACATTAGAACCAAACCAAACTGATAAGGGTTAGTTTGAACTCCAAGAAGTTTGTTTGATGCTAAAATAGTTGAGATTATAGGTTTGATTTCCATTACTGTTTCTTGTTAACAGTTACCTTCTCTTCTGTAACTGTATTCAGAAGCCACAAATTATTTCTTTGGTACTAAGGAAAATCAGGTGAAAAATATGTAGATTGTTTATTGCAAAATAATCCTGACCTTGGCAGAGTATAGAGAAAATTCACATTGTCAATCTTGGTGATGTGTCTACAGTAAAATGTAAATGTACATAACTATGCATAGCAATGATAGGTTTTATCATCAAAACTTAAAATTTTACTTTATTCTCTTATTTAAAGCCTTATGAAACAGAGGCCAAGAGTATAACTCAGTGGTACAGTGCTTGCCTGGAAAGTGCGAGGCTCCAATTTGATTCCCAGTACAAACAAAATAAAAAAACTATGAAATATTCGAAAAAGAGAGTTAACATAGTTCATAATTCCAATAATTAACCTCCAAGTTCAAGTACTTCAGGGTGCCTTCCTGCTTATAATCATGTGTTATAAATTGTTGCAGATTAGTCTTGAGTTTTCTTCCTGAGAATTCATTTTACAGAACCAGGACTTTCTTTCGTTTTCTTTAATTAACCATTTGATGGTTTTGATCATTGACCCCTTTTCTTGTTAACAAAATGTAGATTAAAACTTGACTCAGATGTTTTGAATAGCATTAAGCTTATAGTGGATAAAACATGGAAATAAACACAATTCTAATAATTTACCAGGTTTACAGTAGCCTGTTCCTCACTCCAGGGGCACGGTGTTAATAAGTCAAATGTGGTTTCTCATTACTGTGGCGTGAGTTCTCTAAGCTTAGGCTGACACACCCATCTCTTTACCCATGTGATACTAGATGGCTGAATTAACAGTTTGAGTATACATTCTGCCACTGAATTGCCATAGGATCTTGAGAAATTACCTGGCCTCTTTGGATCTCCATTTTGTCATTTTAAAAAATTGTGATTTTTGGGGGCTGGAGATTTAGCTCAGTGGTTCCAGCGCCTGCCTGGCAAGGTCCTCAATTCGATCCAGTAACCACATATAACAATGCTGGGCGTGGTGACTCATGCCCACCAGCAATCAGTACCACATACCACAGTGCTGGGCATGGTGGCTCACGCCTGTAATCCCAGCACTTGGGAAGCAGAGACAGGAGGATTGCTGGGTTTGAGGCTTGCCTGGGCTACATAGTGAGCTCAGGGTCAGCCTGAACTACAAAGCAAGACCCTGTCTAAAAAAAAAAAAATGTGTGTGTGTGTGTGTGTGTGTGTGTGTGTGTGTGTGTGTGTTTAGGAATTCTTACTTTGACAAGTAATTCAGTTTGTACTTGTGCTACTTTTGCCCTGGAATCAGCCATCTCATCACAGGCCATTTTTTAAGTAGAGGAAGGAATTTTGCTTCTTATGCCAACTTTCCAGAGTAATACTGTTAGATGAAAATGTTAGAAATACTTTAAGATTCATTCATTCATTTGCTAAATTTCCTTTGTATGCTTAGGACTAGGTGCTATAAATATAAATGAAGTTCAATTCACATTTCTACATCAAGGTCAAAATAATTGATATAGTTAAAGGCTACCCATGTTCTGAGATGGGCTAGAAAGCTGAGAATTGAGAAATTTAAGAAAATAGTATTTGTCCCTGTTTAGGAACAGGGAGGAGATTCTGGGTTCAGCATGACAAAAGTATGGTGTTGGGAGTAGCATGTCAGGTTAGGGAACTTGATAGTTGGTAATTGGTGGGTGAGGAACCCAATTTATTAGAAGCCTGGATCAGTCTGATGCGGTTAGAATTTATCCTGCATGGAATAAAATGGCTATATTGTGGAATACAGACAAAGTAAGCAATTTTAAATGATCTGGTCTCAGGCACTGGGAATATAAATGGAAAAGAATGAATGGATAAGAAGATAATTTAGAAGGAAGAAATGATTTTAGTGTGTTAAATTGGATTGCTGGGACAGTGTGGGACTCTGAAATAAGAAACTCTAATTTTTCTAAGTGGAATAGCAAATAAATTTCCAGCCAGTGCTCAAAGAGAAAAAGCAAGTTTGATGATACTGAATTTTTCTTTTCTCTTTCTTCCTCTCTTCTTTCTTCCTTCCTTCCTTCCTTCTTTCTTTCTTTCCTTTCTTTCTGTCTTTCTTTTTTTTGCTACTAGGGTTTGAACTCAGGGGCTCAGACATGCTGAGAACAAGCCCTTCCATTGAGCCATACCTGCAGTTCCAACGATTTGAAATTTTTGTCTAAACCTTTTTTATAATATTCAATTAAAATCCACAGAGTTACTTCATAATTTTACATGAAAAATACTGTTAAAAAATTAATGACTTGGAGCCAGATAACATGATAATTATTAGATAAGAATATTTGCTGAATTTCCTACCACTGTGAGAATAGGATTAGTATTTATAGTTTCAGGTTATAGCAGGACAGGAAGCTGTGTGGGTCTAACGGGTCAGCCGGAATCTTTCAGAGATGAGCTCCAGGTCCCTGATGGGTTGATGTGTAGCTCTTGCTGGCATCTGAGAGAGAGAAGTTTGTCTCCCAGCACTGTCTTTGAGTCACATGGTGTTACTGAAATTCACATTCCTACCTCCTCTATAAAAGTTAGCGTTTAGGGAACCAGAGATTTAGCTCAGTGGTTCCACCACCTGCTTAGCAAGTGCGGGGTCCTGAGTTTGATCCCCAGTAACCACATACCACAATGCCAGGCATGGGTGACTCATGCCTATAATCCCAGCACATGGGAGGCAGGAGACAAGAGGATTGCTGTGAGTTCAAGGCTTGCCTGGGTTACATGGTGAGCTCAGGGCCAGCCTGAACTACAAAGCAAGACCCTGTCTCAAAAAAATAAAAATAAAATTTAAATGAACAAATGAAAGTTAGTGTTTAAACTTTTACTTTATCTGAAGAAAAAAAACATTAGAAACCATCTTAGTTGTGTCTTAAAGTCATCATATACTATGACCAAAACCTTCTTTGCCTTGTGTAGGGCAATCAAGGCAGAAGGGACCCAAGTCCAAGCAGCCTAAAAGAACCAAGGCTGATGATCCTGACGAGGTGTTTGACTTTTTAATTTGAACTGCTTGACGTATCTCAGAATTACCAAGATGATTCTTCTTCACAGATGGAGAGTGATGGGACACGTTTCCTCTCTCTAGCTACTGGCGTGTCCTTTCTGAACTGGCCTGAGTCCTGGAAGTTACTCCAGAGAGAGCGGAACTCCATTCTCTCCATGAGTTTGTTTGCTTACTTGCTCGTGGGTGCCTTGTGGACCTCCTAATTAGAATTTGTTGGAAGCATTTATGACATGGAGTAATGAGCGAACCATATAATGTGCTGGGAGGGTGCACACAGTGACTGTCATAATTTCTGTGGTACAGTTTTGAGAGGGAAAATAAAGTCGGCTCTTTTTGTTGGGAAGGAGATTTCATGTTATCTGTGTTTGCAGGCTTTCTGGCTCGCGCGCCGGAGGAATCCTTGCTGCGGGGGTGTTTTCTTTCTCTCGTCTAACATGGCAGTGGTCCATCGCAGCAGAGGTTTTCAGCTTAAACAATCTGTTTGTGGGGCTGCTGATGGCTCTTACTGTACACTTTGAGGAGGCAGAAACCGCAAAGGAGAGATCAAAGGTAACCTATTTTGATCAAAGTGAAATCATTGTTGTTTTAATTTTTAGGCAGATGTGTGTTCCCTTTTAACTTTGGTTTAGATGCTGTTTATCTATTCTGATTACTGTCAAGGTTATCTAAGCATGTTGAGAGAGGGAGATTGTTCTCAGGGCTTTGATTGTGAACGACTCACAATAGCCCTCATGGGACATGGGACTTTTTCTCCTCAGAGGTGAGAAGTTTCTTGAGAAGGAGGGATTATGAAACGCTCTGTGAGTGCTGCCAGAAAAGCAGACTTCTTAGTTCATTCATCATTGTGTGTGTGTGTGTGTGTGTGTGTGTGTGTGTGTGTGTCTCTGTAAATTGCCAGGCTTTAGCTGGACCAGCTACCTTAAGCCATAGACCACAATGGTTCATTGACTTACTCACTGATTGTGAAAATGATCCAGTTTGTATTTGTGTAAGCTAATAAGCTATAAAAAGTGGCTCAGAAGAGATAACACTATCAAAACATTTGACACAGTGAAACCCAATTTTTCATAGTTAATATGTACTAATTTTTATTATATATATATATATATATATATATTTTTTTTTTTATACAGGATCTCATTTTGAAGTTCAGGCTGGCCCTGAGCTCACTATGTAGCCCAGGCAAGCCTCGAGCTCAGCAGTCCTCCTGCCTTTGTCTCCCAAGTGCTGGGATTACAGGCATGAGCCACCATGCCTAGCACTTATGCACTGATTTTTAGCATAAGTATAGAAAAATCATCTGCATGTCTTCTAAGAACTTGTAGTCTATATCCTAAAAGATTCTGGTTAACAGCCTTGTGTTCTCATAGTATAGAAACCAAAGAGTGTTGTGACTTACCTGTGGTTTTCATAAGGAGGTCCTTGATGTTGTTAGACTTTTTGCTTAAAAGTCTTTTTTTTCATTATATTAAGGAAAAGTTATTTAATACATTTGGTAAAACATTATGAACTCACTTGATTCAGCTTCAGGTTTAGGGACAGTGACAGTGGGTGCTCACTTTAAGAGAGAGGTCAGGTTCACTTCCAAGTACCAGGAAAAGTGAGAGCAGGCGGGGTTGGTGGGTGGAAGGTCCCTGAGAAAAGGCAGCAGGGTGGAGGGCCTCTGTCCAGACTACCCAACAGGGCTCTCACAGAGAGTGGCCTGGAGGAAGAGGAGTGAGATCAGATCCGCGTGTCTAGATGCGGAGGCACTCAGATACTAATTTAGTGAGGGATCCTACATGTTGGGCATGTAGCCCCATGTCAGCACCCGTAAGAAGAGAGTCGGAGGGACTGCTGAGCTGGGTCGCGTGGAGAACAGCCAGTTGTGCAGTGAGTGCATGTCTAGCGAGGCAGAACTCCTGCCCAGGTTTCCAAATGCAGTATGAGGAGCTGTCACCCAGGTGTGTCATGGGAAGAAAGTACAACAGGAGGGCTGAGCTATAGCTGTAACTTTTACTTGAGGAAGGAAGGGGTCAAGAGATGGGGGTGCAGGTGAGGAAAGGAATGATAGTGTTCTGTATGTGCTCCCGCCTCACATACATGTGATAGTGAACTAAAATTGAACAAAGGAAGGAATTCCACAGGGCCTTGTTGCTGTTAGCACTTGATCTACCTACAGGACTTGGTAAGAGTTAGTTGGAAGATAGTCATTTTAGCTTAAACTGCTGGTGTTTGATGAGAATGAGAAACATGAACAAAAAACTGTGAGGCAGGAAGACCATGAGTTCAAGGCCAGTTTGGAGAACACGGAGAGACCTTGTCTCAAAGGAATTATAGTGATGATATCAGTGATTGATAAAGTATAATTATTTGCTTGCAAGAGGTTGATTTTAACCTGGAAGATGATTCAAAATGTTTGGCTTTAATAATAAGAGTAGCTTTTTTGTCATTGTGCTAGAATTTTAGATAAATTTCTAACCTTTTTATCTATTTATTTTCAGATAGCTAAAATTGGTGCTTTCTGCTGCGGCCTTAGTTTATGTAATCAGCACACAATAGTGATCTATGTTCTGTGCATAGTACCTTGGATTCTCTTTCGACTTTTAAAAGAGAAGGTAGGTTTTAAAATTTATCAAAATAAAAATATATCATATTTCTTTTAAGTGAAGTACAATATTTATGACTAGAAGACTTGGAGCTTGAATTTTCATGGGTTTTATGTGAAGCATAAATAGCCTTTGGCCTTAACAGTATTGACGTAAAAAAGAGGATTTACAGAAATTATGCAATATTGATTGTAGTGGCATCTGGCCTATTTTGAAATTTGTCCATGATTCAGAACAACACCTAAATGAAAATAGGCTAAAAGGGTATTACACTTTCTTAATCGTTGTGTTACACTTCACTCTGCTTAACTGGCATCGGGTGCTGCCTGTGCCCCTCGCTATACCACATGTCGGAGAGTTAGCACCCATAGGCAGCATCACTGCTACTGCTGTGAACTCTCTAAAATCTCTGAAAAGTAACAGTCTTTTTTTTCACAGAACATTTTTTCCTAGAAGTAAAAAATAATTTATTTCATCTTTCTCTGAAAGAAAAATTATTGTTAATTAAAACAACAGTAAGAAGCAACATTGGAAAACTACTTTGTGAGGCCTTGCGAGATCTGGGCCAGGAAGAGGCAGGAAGCTGCGTCAGATAGTTGCTAGGATGCTAAACACCTGACATTCTGTTAAGCTTCCTTCTGGGGTGAGCAGTCTGTGAACAAAGCCAGTATCGGCATCTTCTTACTTTATTTTTGTGGAGAGGAGCTCATTTAGTTTTCATCTTATTATTTGCTAATTGTGCCTAGTTGTAATCAGAATTATAGTAGAAAACACATAATGGGTAGAATAAAATTCGAGCCTAGAAATAGAGAGATAGTTATATCAAAGCTTTAGCTACAGAGGGTGATCACACTATGCAGCGAATATTTAAATAAATTTCCTAATAAAAGACACATTGCCATTAATCCCCTCTCAACACTCCCTGCCAACTTTGAACACACTTGTCCTTCCTTTTTCGCCACTTTGGAGCAGGCCCTGAAGTCCTCTTTACCAGAAATGAACATAAATGTGGTGAGCACTGTGCCTGCTGCTGACCAGTAGAAAGGCCAGCTTGTTCCTTGTCTGTTTTATTCACCAGAGCTATCACAATGTGGCTGTGACTCTTCCTCACAGGCAGAATGATCACAAAAGGTCAGTGTTGTGGACTGCTTCAGGGTCTCAAGGCAGCCGTGATGGCGCAACTAAAGACACTCATGAGAAAGACTTGTATTACTCCTCCCGAAAGGGGCAAGAAAAGGAGATAAGTGTGTGTGAAGAGGAGGAGAACGCTGAGTGGCAGACAGCTTATGTCAACGTGTCCTTTGCTATAATACATTTTAAGTTTTAATGTTCTCTGTATTTCCCTATCATACCTTGTGGTTATATTTCCTATACTTGAACACATTTTATTTCTTAGCATCTTGGCAACAAAACAAAATGCATAACATGATTATAAAATTCTTCTGTGATTAAAGAGTAAATAAAAGGGAAACATAACAGTTGACAGAGAAGAGCAACTTTTTCTTGGGATCAAGTTGAGTTCTATGAAGTCGATTTACGTGACTCCCATCAGGGACATTAATCAGCCTGCCTGCGGGGTTCAGCTTTTCCAGTGTGTGGAGCCAGTTCTCTAAGAGATCTTTTGTGACGTAAAGACAGATTACAGAATGGAGAAAGCCTAAATGGGTTTCCTGTGGGTCAGCAGACGTACAGAGGCCCTCTGTCCTGTGAGACTTCCAACCAAATACACACTAGAGAGGTACATCCTCCAGAAGGGCCCAGAAACAGGTTGTGTTCGCTGACACAGTTGAGGGTGTCGCAGCCCGTTGCCCTTCACGGAGGTAAGCTGTTGAGGAATGATGACATAGGGGAACTGGGACTCTTCGGCATAAGTCTCTCATGTCTACTGCGTGGACAGCAGAGGCTGGAACAGTGGCCAGCAGTGAAGGAGTCCTGAGTCCATCGGTCTCAGCCCTGGCTGCACACTGCCTTATCAGGGAAGCGTGTGTGTCAGCATGTGTGGACACACGTGTTCCATGCACACAGATACATGGCCACATGAGTATTGTGCTGTACTGTGTCACTGATCAGGGCGAGCCCTGCACCTCAGCTGCCAAGTGCTCCCAGGGCAGCAAGGATGCAGCCACTGCTGAGCTCTACAGTATTGATTGTGGAGCTGTTTTTCACACAGAACGGAGCTGCAGCAGCTGTGTCTACTGCCAGACTCTGAGCGTTTACTTTCCTGGAAGCCTCTCTCAGGTTAGCAGAGGCATGTTGATTGGCCGGATGTCTCCACACTCTGTCGTGCCATCATTTTTCATGCATCTCATTACTGCAACATGAATCCAGGTGGAATCAGTGCTACAATAAAAACACATTGTTTTCAATTAAGAGTGTTTATTTGAAAATGCTAATATAAATCTGCTTGTTCTACCTCTGCTGAATGTGAACGATGATTCTTATATTCATTTGCAGATTAATTTTTCTATAAAAGAAAATAAGAAATTTCCAATTGTGATATTTATGAGACCCCCCTCTTTCCCAGTTATTAAAACAACCAATATTTCAACTGTTCTGATATAACAGAAACACAGTCTTTTGGATTTAAATGTTATGTAACTTTATTAACATAGTCCTTTGTTTTAGGAATGTACAGAGCTAAAAATACGTTTCTCCTAAATAAGACAGATGAGAAAACACTGTTCTGTATAGCAACACATATCCTTTAATGTTCCATCTTAAATATAACTTGATAAGAAAAACAATTAGGTGATCTTGGAGGTTATTTATTTGTGCCAAACATTTCTGCGACGTGTCCAGAGCCCTTGGGGAGAGAATTACCTTGTTGTTATGTAACTGTAATAAAGCATACACTGGGTGTCCCCTCCCGATGACGGTGATGAGGTGAACTGTCTGAAAATGGTATCGGGGCACATTCAGAATAAACCGAACAGCACGGAGTCTGTCCCACGTGGTCATCTTGTCTGCACAGGGATGCATGTTGTGATGTGTTTTTAAATGTAAAAGATGCAATAAACACAGTACACCCCAGTCTTCTCTGATACATAACTGCTTTCATCCTGTTTCCCCTGCCAAGTAGAGGAGGTCAGGCCAATGCAATTTCCTGGTAATCCAGAGTAATCAGAAGGGTTAACATAGTAATCGGTGGTGACTTGATACAAATTGAGAGATGAGCTTTGATGTTTTCCTTGATGTGTCCTAAAGTTCTCAGACGAATCAACTAATGCTCTCTTGTCACTGTGTGCTCTGCTGCAGGAGCTATCCCTAGGATCTGTGTGGAGGCTGAGTCTGGCCTTTGCGGCTGGTTTGCTGCCCTACCTTTACCTCCCTATCTCATCCTACCTCAACCAGGCCCGCTGGACATGGGGAGACCAGACCACACTGCGTGGGTTTGTGACACACTTGCTCAGGGAAGAATATGGAACATTCAGTCTGGTAAGCTTGTACTTAGGCTCTTCTAAAGAAATAAGTACAAGACTTCAATGTTTCAGCTGGGCTTGTTTGAGAAAAGAGTCTGTGTTTATCAATGATAGTAGATGGAATTTTTATCTCATTACTTATATAGGAAACTTGTGGCCCTTAACATGTCTTAGAAAAAAATCAGAATCACTTGACCCAAAATCATGCTGTTGTAGATCCCAAATACACCTGTCAGGATGACAGGCATTAAAAGGAATCTACTGCTTAACATTGGAAGGTTTTCAGTCTTGTTAGGGTTGGGCACCAGCATGGGCCCTTGATCTGTGAAGAGACATACCTGGAAACAATGGAAGAAAAGAAACCTCAGACATTTTAATTTACCTTGGCCAAAACATTTCCTTAAAAAACTAGATGCACAATGTTCCTATTACTAACTAGTCTAACTGTCTATAAGTGCTTTGTAAAGTATTAGTTCAGTAAGTGTGAATTATGTGGTGTAAAGAAATTCAAAAGGCTTCGCTTTCCCTGAGACACAGGAGGGAAAACCATTCAATATGATTACAGCCAGTTACTGGAAAAAAGGACAAGTGGAAGCTATTTTGGGATAGACAGCTCCTCCAAGTTTTTCTCTCATGGTTTGTGTTCTGTGTGCTGCTAAAGAAAATGAGTCTCGAGCATATTGTATTGCACTCTTTTTACAAAACTCTAGACATTGCAAACCCTAAACAATCTTGATTGAAGATACATTCAAAAGTAGTAAAACTATATTTCTAAAAAGTAGGGGAATCATGAATGCTAAACTCAAAGTCATAGCTACTGGGGACTAAGGAGTGAGAGGCCTGTGAGGGTTTTGTGTTACTTCATGGTGTTGGTAAGGTTTTGTTTCTTCAGTGAACAGTGGACCTGTAGTTTTTTTTTTTAATTTTTATCTGTATTGGTACATTGTATATACACATAATGATCACACTCAATCACACTCATAATGATCACACTGGAAATTTCCAGTAGAACCTGTAGATTTTTAAAACACTCTTTATTCCTTAAGTGTTTATTATGTATATTTTATAGATGGATATTACATTGTATAAATATTAGACATTTCATAAAAATAGGTAAACAGGGACCGGAGGGTTAGCTCAGTGGTTACAGCACCTGCCTCGCAAGCGCAAGGACCTGAGTTCAATCCCTAGTAACCACATATAATGCTGGGCGTGGAGACATGCCCACCAACAATTAACACCGCATACCACAGTGCCGGACGTGGTGGCTCACGCCTGTAATCCCAGCACTTGGGAGGCAGAGACAGGAGGATTGCTGAGTTCGCGGCAGCTTGCCTGGGCACCATAGTGAGCTCGGGGCCAGCCTGAACTACAAAGCGAGACCCTGTCTCCAAAAAAAGCAAAAAAAAGGTAAACAAAAAGGTAATTATCAATATTTAAGTCTGACATTTTAAATTTATAGTCTTTATTTATATTAATCCAGATTTAAACTTTGTATCATTTACCCATAATTGTGAAATTATGGACCATCATGTTGTAATGAGCTCTAATTAAAGCACCCAAAAAAAGAGCATAAAGATTGTTCATAATAGAAATGTTAAAAAGTGTTCATTCATTAAAGCATGTTGATCATTCCTCCTGGAATAGTTGAACTTATTTTTAACCAGTTATTTCTAATATCCTTCCTAAAAGTTGTACGTTTTATTTTTATTGACTTTAAAAATTCAGTGAGATTTGAAAATTTGTGGGATTTGAAAGAAGAGTGATACACACTGTATGTTGAGAACATGAATCTTTTAAGTGAAGATCATTAAAATGCAGTAAAATAACAAAGCTTCAGTTTGATGCTTATGCAAATAAGTGTTCTCTTTTGTGTCTAGGCCAAATCTGAAGTAGGATCCAATATGTCTAAAATACTGCTGTGAGTATAAAACATTTGAAACTATTTTTCAGTAAATGCCCATTAGTTCTTTTAAATGACTGTTTAAGGATTGCTGAGTTCTCATTGTGAAAAAGTCTCTGAGATTAGTTTTCATCTCTACAATTAATAATTGTTTGCAAATACTGTATTGTCATAATATTCTCACATTTTTTCTCACTGAGATAAAGCTTAAAGTGAGCAGTAAATACAACAGTTGGGAGAATAGATAGATTCTAAAATGCTAAAATGTTTCAACTTCCAATCGGATACACAATTACCCGATACAGGGTTGCTTTATAAACAGTTTTTTTCTTTATTCTGGGTTTTATATTGACTTTATTTTACAGAAATTTTATAGCACTATTTTGCATAGTTTGAACAGTTGTTATTATTTTGGTTAGAACTATGATTTAATTCTTCAGAGCTCAATTTATGTATTAATATATTTATGACTTTTTTGCTGCCTTGTCATAAGCTTTCTTTTTGATTTACATATTTTTAACATCCATACTTGTTAGAGCCAGCTTAAGCACTATATTTTCATCTGTTATCCAGTAGTGTTTCTAAAAGTGGGTCAGTAGTTGCTTAAAATGTACTCAAATTGAGACAAGTTTAAAATAGGTATGCCAGCTTACAGATATCCATACCAATGATAGCACTTCAAAATTACTGAAGTAAATAGGCTTCACATAACACCAGTGTGCTCTCCTAACTCATTACCAGTTTGGAACTTTAAGGGCTATTTGAAAAAAATATGAAGAGATAACTCACCTTTATATACAAAGCTGTTGTTGATAGGTTGTCACAGTTTGCCTTGTGTGCTCACTAGTTTGCTTACTTCCAGTCCCCTTTTCTTTCTTTTTAAATAACTTCCCTCTCCAAAAAGATACATATTTGTACATTATATTAGTGTGTGTGTGTACATATATATAATCTTACTACTGAAATCAGAAAATGAGTAAGTGATGGGTCAGAGATGTAGCTCAGCAGCACAGCAACTGCCTGGTCCCCCCCCAAAAAAAAAGAAGAGAGAGGAAGGAAGGAAGGAAGGACGGAAGGAAGGAAGGAAGGAAGGAAGGAAGGAAGGAAGGAAGGAAGGAAGGAAGGAAGGAAGGAAGGAAGGGGAAGGGAAAGAAAGGAAAGGAAAGGAAGGGAAGGAGGGAAGAAAGAGAAGTGAAAATAAGAAAATTAAAATGACCTATCCTTCCAACATGCAAAGATAACCACTATTCTTACTTTGTTAAAATTTTTCTCTGTATTCTTCTGAACTTTTATAAATGTATGTCTGTTTCTTAAGTGAGATAATTACTAAGAATGGTGCCACATGCTCGTGACCCAACCCTCAGGGGGAGCTGAGACAGGAGAAGCATGAATTCAGGACCAGCCTGGGCTACATATAGAGACAGTGTCTTTTTAAAAAATTAAATAAATAAATTTATATATATATAAAATACATGCTGTTACATTAGCCTACTGCTTTTTTACTTTACAGCACATCTAGAAAATATTTCCCTGTCAACAATGATCCTTCTATAGCCTTCTGAAGATTCTTGTAGTTGACTTTAAATGTTTCTTTTTATGTCTGACTTAAGTTTTGTGCTTGTTTCACCCTTTGGAGGGAAGAAAGTAGCAAGAAGCCTGGTTTTCTTTAACTGTCCCCTTCTCTCTGCTCTGCGTGCGATCCCCAGGCTGGCAGGGCACAGTGTCCAGGGTTGGAGTTATACTCCCTTCAGCAAACACCACAGGGACCCAGCCTCTCGCAGGAAGACTCTTAGGGGGCTGGAAAAATTAGCTCAGTGGTTCTGGCACCTGCCTCGCAAACATGTTTGATTCCCAGTACCCCAAAAGAAGAAGTCTCTTAGACCATTGCATCTGATGCATATTATTTAGAGCCCTCCTTTACATTAAAATGATAGCTGCTGGATTTTATATCTGTGGAAAGACCAGACCAAAGGGGTATCCGCTCCCACCCACTGTTTGCTGTCTTCATGTGGACCAGAACAGAAGCCCAGCCCTTGGAGGGAGAGTTTTCAGTCTTCTGTTGTTTCAGGTGGGGAGGAGTGTTGGAAAAGAAAACTAATAATGAACTTAGGAAAATTTCCTTAGTCATAGAACTCAGTCATCCGCCCTTTCCCAGCCAAGCAAATGAGATTCTTTCCTCATGCACATCTCTAAATTGCAAACCTGTACAAGGGAATTATTGAATCTAACCTCAGGCGGTGACCATCTTTTAGAGCTTATGTTTAAGAACAGATCTCTAAGAATTAATTTGAGACTGACTTCATTTCTTTTAAAGGAATGAGCCTCATGGTAGAATCAATTTTTCAAGTATATTTGCAAATGAGTTAGGATAGCTTCTCAGAGTAGATGAGTCTCCATTAGTAAAACACATATTGTGTGGTTTCCATAATTACAGCACCACGTTTTCTCCAGTAAGATTGCCAGTAGGGAGAAAAATGTTCCTTGAGATGGTTTATAATTGTTTCTTTTTTAAAAAATCAAAGGCTGCTGTAGCAATGGCTATTTTAAATAATATTTGATGATTGCTTCTTAGTTGTTTGTTTGCTTGCAGAAAAGAATGTTTGGAGATCCCTTCTCTTGGTCTTTTTTATTTTCCCCTCATGATTAACTCTCCAAAAAATACCTCTAGTTAATTTTGGTTTTAGTGGCTAAATTACTAGTACCATGTCCATGTTATCAAACAAATAAACTTCAAAAGCCTGTGTCAAACAGCTCATCACATGGATTGGAATATCGTGTTCAGATACCATGATTAAAAGGACAGAATTATTTATCCAGATCCCATCACAAATTATACATGCTGATAATCAAAAATTACAATTTGAAAACATGATATAAGTATTTAACTTTTCCTGTGGTGATAATCAAAGACATTCTGCAGGGAATATTTTATTTGGAATTAACCAGACTTGTTTTCTTCCTTCAATAGTTGGTTTGTTTTTCACAGTTCCCAGGTAACAAGTATGAGGTCAGAACTGTCGCTCAACATTCAAGCCCTTGCAGTCTGGGTAAACATATGTTCAGCAAGAAAAAAGTGAGTAAAGTCCTTAACCATGATCCTTAATGGAATTAATGTTTGTGATATGTCATTGTCGAATGTTGGTGGTATTCTTAGTGTTTCAAATCAGTAACTCTGCTAACTGTTAAGGCATATATGCTTCATTCAGAAAATGAAGAAGCAAGGAAAAATGTAGCTCATTTTATCTCCTGGTTATAAGTCAGTGTTTCACAGTGATCAGTTACGTAGCAAGGCAGGTCATTTGATGTCTTAACCTTTGGGTTTCATGCTTACTCTGCCCGGTGCTAGTTATTATTATGGACTTACAAAGGAAGCAAATAACTATTTAAATTCCTCTGCTTAAAAAAGCCATAAAGTATAGTTCTACTAGTCCTCGTTAATTTTTTACTCATTGTACTTTTATATCTGTTGAATGTGATTGTGTAAATGTATACCTCGACATACATGTATGTTTTATGTGCTTAATACTTAACATTGTATTATTAACATTTTCCCATACCAAAAAAAGATTAAATTTAAAATCATTTAAATGTCTATATCCCATCCTATAACCATAGAAGAGTGAATTTAGATATTCTCCTACTTGAGAATCGTTAAAGTGCTTTCACTTTTTCAGTTATAAGCAATAATAATCCTAAAGCATTTTATACACTTATATTTTTCATATTTCTACTTATTGCTTAAAGATTTATACTTGAATTTCCAATGACTAAGTGATTTTGGAATTATTAAGGCTCTTCCTAGAGATATTATTTAATTAATTTTTCTCAAGGATTATATTAACATTCTAAGTTCTCACCAACAATGGAAACATGTCACTTTTAAATCTGTGTTATTTCAAATATAAAAATAAAATGTTTTGGGGGGCCAGAGATTTAGCTCAGTGGTTCCAGCGCCTGCCTAGCAAGGACAAGGTCCCTGATTTGATCCCTGGTAACCATATACAACATTACCGGCTATGGCGACTCATGCCCACCAGCAGGAATCAGTACCACACACCACAGTGCTGGGCATGGTGGCTCATGCCTGTAATCCTAGCATTTGAGAGGCAGATGCAAGAGGATTACTGAGTTCGAGGCTTACCTGGGCTACTTTGTGAGCTCAGGGCCAGCCTGAACTACAAAGTGAGACCCTGTCTCAAAAAAAAAAAAAGCTTTTGTTTTACATGTTTGATTACTTCTGAAATTTAAACAGATTAAATTTGAATAGCCTTTGCTTCAAGTTCCAATTTAAGTTGCCTACAGTATGTGATTCAGGTTTATTTCTAGGTGTTGGTTTTCTGTTTCTTTTCAGATTTTGAAAACTGAAAGTTTTCTTCTTAAAAATTATTAAATTGGCTGTGTGTGGTGGCTCATGCCTATAATCCCAGCACCAGGAGGCAGAGTCAGGAGAACTGCTGAGTTGGAGACTCAACTGGCCTACATTGTGAGCTCAGGGCCAGCCTGAACTATAAACTGAGACTGTCTCAAAACAAAAACAAAAACAAAACAAAAAAATGTTATGTTTTGGAAACAGAATTACTTTTCCTATAGTTTAAAACTATGTATTATTATATGATGTTCATGCATATAGATAACTGCACATACTTGTATTATTTTTTTGTAGGAACAGACAGAATTCACCATTAGTTTGGCTTTTTACTGGAATGTTTTACAGTTACTCATTGTTCTTTGCTTGGAGAGCAAATTTAGATATTTCAAAGCCACTTTTCATGGGTGTGGTAAGTTGTGCTTAGATCTATCCTTTACCTGGAAAGTTTGTGCAGATTGTACACATTATTCTTTCATGAGCCTTGTAGTAGAGCAAATGATTTATCAGAAGTTAAATTATTGACCCATTAGAACTAAGGCCATTTTTAGGGAGGGGTTACAATGTTTAGATAACATTGTAGTGACATAGAAAAACAAATCTCAGATATTTTAGTCATTTGTTGTGTTTATGTGTGTGCATGTGTGCACCTGCAAATATATGTACAATTGGGTTCCACCTGGAAATTTTTTAGGATAGCAAAAGAAATAATGGTTACAGCTGAGGACATTTACCAGTACATTCCTCATTCACCTCACCAGTCCAGAACTGTGCCGCAGAGCTGCCATTTCTGAAAGGAGAGTGAGTGTGTCTTCTCCTCTGCACATGTGTCAGCCAAGAAACAAGATAATCAGTATACATGGGGTGAGCCGTTGTTGCTGACCATCACGAGACTGCCCAGTGTGGCCCCGAGTGGGCAGACCCAGCCGCGGGTCACTGGGGCGCAGGAACAGACTCTGCTCCTGGGCAGAGGCTTCCTGTGGGCAGCTCCTCCTAAAAGTGGGGCAGGAAGGTGGGGAGAGGGCAGCTGGCAGGCTCGGTCCTTGGGTCCCCCAGAAAAAGAAAAGAACGCCTTCAAAGGAAGGCAGCCAGGAGTCAGGCCAGAGCGTTTTCCTGCCTCCTCCACCCTATTTCCTCCCCCAGTATTGAAGCAAAGGCTTGTATCCAAGAGGGAAAATGCAGGCTCGGGCATAACTGAATATTTGTCAAGTGTACACAGGGCCCTGAGTTTCTTCCTCAGCACGACCAAAAATTAAAAAGAAAGAGGCTTACGTCAGACTATGCTAGAAAATTGAAAAGATGAAGCAATCTGTGTGAGGTCGGATGCGCATGGAGCAGGGGTAGGGCCCGCATGCGCAGTGCCTTGGCTGACCAGCCGCGCGCCCCGGGGTCTGGCAGGTGGAACGCTTCTGGATGCAGAGCAATGCGGTGGTGGCGGTGCTCGCCGGTCTCGGCTTGGCAGCTCTTGCGTCTGAGGCGCGGCGAGTGCTGGACAGCCATGGGCTACAGCATCTGGAATGGCTTTCAGCAGCCCTGTTTGTGGTGCACCAAATGTACTCCAACTACAGGTAACCAGCGTTGCTTTCTACGACATTTGGATACCTCGCTGGGGGACCTCATTTCATAGTTAGCTTGTATTGGTTTCCGAGACTTGAGTGAGGCCCCTGAGCCTGAAGGCGGGCCGTTCATCCTCCTAGAACAGAACTCAGGTTGGGTGGCCAGTGTCTTCAGGATACAGACAGCGTGGACACTGTTGCGTAGAATCTAGAGCAAGTAAGTGTAACATTCTACAACCTAGACTAATACTTACACAGAGAGGAGAGAGACTTGGAGCATTTTTATGCACTAAAATAATTCACTTTGCGCTCCAGAGTTCATCTTTTGGGCAGTGTTGGGCCTTTTTCCAGTTAACTTTGTAGCAGAGACCATTTTTTTAAGTTCTAAAAGTTTAACTCTCTCATAGTGCTTTTAACTATATACATATTTTTACATCTATTAAATAATATTCAAAGTGAGATCTTGGTGTAACATAAAAGAAGCCCAAGTCTAGCAGTTCAATACATGTTACAGACGTGGGGGGGGCAGGTCCCTGGGGTTTTGGTACAGTGGGAGCTGACCTGGAATCATCTTAGAGTCAGCTTCCTCTCAGCCTCTCTCTGGTGACACCAGAGCAGAGCCTGTGAGGCAGGGGCCGCTGGCCCAGGTCCAGGCATGGTGGCAGCTCAAGGAGGGCTGTCAGCCTCCCCGGACTCCTGGTTTCCCAGGCTCACCACCGTGGCCCGTGCACAGACTGGGAATCTAGCTTGTTTTGGCCTCTGAGTGTGTCCCAAGGGAATAGCGTCGCTATCCACTCTGCTGGGTGGGGCACGGTGGTGGAGAATGGCGACCAGCCACCCACCCACAGGCAGGAGATGCTGCTTTCCTGGAAGTCGTGAGGCCGGCCTAGTGATTCAGTTTCAGACTCTGCCCCTCAGCACCATCAAATACAGCACACCCATAATAAGTGGAAGGGTATCCCTTCTTCTGTGTTTTGATGCTTTTTCTCTTTTCATGTTATCTTCTCAGAATTCATGTACTTTTTCTTTGAAGTGCTAAAATCTCCTTCATTCTTGGATAGTGCTGGAGTGCTGTTGTTGGCAAGAGCGGTCAGTAGAGAGAAGTAGAGAGCACACCATCCTGCTCCTCCTCAGTGGTTTCCGTGCTCAGAGAGAGACTTCTTTTCTTGAGAGGAGGGAGAGCACAGGGAAACCGTGGGAAGGGTCAGCCTCAGCACACAGGTTTACATCCGAAGCTGGCAGCTTTCCTTTTGCATTTCTGAAAGCTCCTTCGCTGTAAATGGAGTTAACGTGAAATTACCGTAATTCCACAGATTCAGAAACCTTAGTGTTGTTGGATAAAATTGGATTACTTGGGTGGGGTGCTTCTTCTGGGACCCTGGGTCCCTCTTTATAAAGACAGTTATAAATTCTAGAAGTAAAGCAGAAACAGTTTTCAGTGGCACAGTTAGAATTATACAGTTAGATCTTTCTCCCTTTTTAAAAACTGATAATATAATGTTTTTGCCAAATACATGCATCTTCTCACAAATATAAATAAGGAAGTAGTGAAATACTGAATGTATATTGTGCAATATGAAAGGAATAGCAGTACTCTTAAAACATAGCTAATTGTTGCTACAGCTTTAACTTTTATCTTTCTATTTAGCATTTGTGACCAAAGGACCAACAATGTGATCAGTATGTTTGCAAAGAACCTTCTAGACTCTATGCCCCGCGATGCAGTCATCTTACTCAGAGGCGATTTGCCAGGGAATGCTCTCCGTTACATGCACTATTGTGAGGGCTTAAGGCCAGATATTTCATTAGTGGATCAAGAAGTAAGTATATGTAATAGATAAGACATAACATGTAATATGTGAAATACATGTGGAATATAATCATTTTTAAAACATTTTTGGAAAAAAATTGTCTTTTAAATAGTGGATGAATACATTGTTCACTGTCATGCTTAGACTGCATATCACATTATTTTGTTTAATAATTCAAGTCATATGCATTGTTTCTGTTACTTAAAATGACTGGTTTCAGAATCACTGTGCTTTGTCAGCTTAGTCCTGCATGCCTGTAACCCCAGCTAGTTGGGAGGATGATGCAGGAGAATCACAAGATTGAGGTCATCCTGGGCAATTGGCCAGGATCTTTTCTCAAAGTAAAAACTTTCAAGGGTCAGAGATTTAGCAGTCGCAAGGTGCCGGGGCCTGCCAACAATCGGACAATACCTGAGTCGGGGTGTGAGAATGAAGAAAACACAAGACAGACAAAAATGGGATCGGGAGGACCTCTCAGTCAATACCGAGCAGGCACCATGTTTATTGATCAAGCTATATTTATACTGATTTAGAAAGGTAACATTATGTCAATAATGGTTACTGTGATCTTATATATTTATCATTTAGTTGGTAGAAACAAAGACAGGTAGTCAAGAAATCAGTATATTTCTTAGAAACAAGAACAGAGACAAATGGTAACTATAAACATGATGATCATAAGACTGGAATCAATTTCTCAAAATGTCAAACTACAATTCTCTTAAATCTTTTCCCAAACTCTAACTTCCTTATACTACTTTCTATTAATGCTTAACTTTTAATAAAATAAGACCAGAAGAATAAGTACATTCATCATTCTGCTAACTCTATGAAACTCTGTCCTAGCCCATGTAGAAAATGGAAGACAAACAATACATTGCTAACTTGAGAGACAAAGGTCAGCACAGGAATAGGGGAATTTTCCCAGAGCCAGAACATGTTTTCTGGCAGTAACCCAGGGCAGCTCCTTGTTAGAGCAGATCCTCTGGTATATTCAGGGCAGCACCATAAAGTACAGATCCCCGACTCAGGAGTTATTCCCCAAAACCCCAGGCATAAATGCCTGGTCCAGTTACACCATGCTGAGCCACTTCCCACAGCAAGGTCCCTCGTTCGATCCTGGTAAGCACATACAATGCTGGGTGTGGTGGTTCACACCTATAATCCCAGCACTCAGGAGGCAGAGGCAGGAGGATTGCTGAGTTTGAGGCTAATTTGGGCTACATAGTGATAGGGCCAGCCTGAACTACAAAGCAAGACCCTGTCTCAAAAAAAAAAGTAAAAACTTTCAAAGGGCTGAGGATATAGCTCAAGAGTAGACCACTAACCCCAACCGTTAGTTGAACATAATATGAAGCATACTTGGGGAAGTAAACATTTCAAATAATTTCTCAAAATTAACCAAAACTGTTCTATAGAACTTTTGTATAATCTTTGCAAACCCTATGACAAAAATACATTTGGAGGGAATTTGTAGACATTTTGATAGCATTGCGACAACTTTTTACAACTCAAAAACTATTTAAACATATAATTATTTAGACCATAAATACCTAAAAGGGACCCAATCTAACTGATGTTTAAAAGAATCATCAGAAAAAGACAAATTCTTAACTTAAAAAGGATAGTATGATTAGTTCTGGACAAATTATTAGAATACTTAATAAGCTATGTTGAATGAAAGGATAATTAGAATTTTGGGAGAATACAGACATTTTCAAATCTGTAGGGAAATTTGCAAATTGCATGTATTTTATAAGTAGTTTGTGTTTATACATACAAATTGATTATACAAATTTATTATACATACAAATTGATGAATTTGATCTTCAGTTTAGTTTCTGAAAAAAACTTGCTGATAACATGGTATTGCACCATGATTTGAAATATTTCACTGTTTGGGGCCTAGGGCCACAGCTCAGGGTTAGGTAGTCTTAATGAGTCTCCTCTGGGACTCGCAAAGTGAAAGACTACCCTGAGTTACCTGAGGAAAATAGGACAACATTGCCCAAAAGGGTGGAAGTAGCTGTTGAATGGGGAACCAGCAGGATCTGATAGTTGTTCTCACATAGTAAGGTTATCATGAAAGTTAAATGAGAGGCATCCAGGTCCTTAACTGAGGGCATTTAATTAATATCAGTAGTCCCCAAACTGAAACTACTGGTAAGAAAATCTAATACATTAAGTATTTCTTAAAGTTTACATGGTACACTTCGATTAAAATTAATTTGTAGCTGGGCATGGTGGTGAATACCTGTAATCCAAGCTACCAGGTTGCTGAGGCAGAAGGATCACAGTCCATGGCCAGCCTGGGCAATGAGTAAGACCCTCCCTCAAAAATAAAAACAGCTGGGTATGTGCTCATTGATCAGATGCCCCTGTGTTTGACGCCTACTACCACAAAAATAAAGAGCCATTTGTTCAATATCTTACATGAAGTGAAACATAAGCCTAGGTGCAGAAATAATGATACACGAACTCCATGCAAACTGCCAGAATGTTGTCTTCTACATAAAGTAGGGTTCTTTCTACATAAGTGTAGAGTTAAGTATTAAATAAGGTAAGTATATATTAAATATTGAATTAAGAAAAGTGATTTTCTTCTAGTAATTAATTTTAATCGAAAGAATATGTAAAGATGTGCAATTAGCTGGGAGCTTCTCGTAAACTGAGCTAATCTGGCCAGAGGGGTTTTTCTTTGCAGCCTCAGTGACCCATGATCGAGCTCACCGGCAGGGAGTGGGTCTTGTTCACAAGGTGAATAGCACTTGCTCTTGGAATGAGCGAAGCAGGGCTGTGCTGCACAGTTCTGCCCCTACCCGAGTGACCTAGCAGCCCTCAGAGTGCACTTCCAGAAAACATAATTCAGGAGCTTACCTGTGTCTCCCACACGCTAGTGCCCAGAGACTCCTCCCTAGGAGCACAGTTATGCCTGCGGCAGGGAGAAAGGGCATCGCAGAGCAAGACTTCTGCTCTCCCAAGCTGGGCACGCCTTTAGGTGACAGTGGAGTTGATGACACTGAGGCCGGGTGTCACCAGACAGTCTGTCGTGAGACATCACATCCAAGGTTTAGTTGTTTTAAGAGTGGCCAGGGCTGCACTCCTCTGTTATCCTCAAAAGTATAAGTTAATAAACAAATATATTCACATCTTAGAACTTTTTGTACTTGCTAAATTTGACTTTACAAAGAAATACTAAATTATGATATCATATGCAATTTTCTGGCAGATGATGACTTATGAGTGGTATTTACCCAAGATGGCAAAGCATTTGCCGGGTGTCCACTTTCCCGGGGACCGGTGGAATCCTGTGGAAGGAGTATTACCTACTGGAATGGTCACATTTAATCTTTATCGTTTTCTTGAAATAAATAAACAGTAAGCATTCTTTTCATATAATAGCTTTTCTAAAATCTTCAGCTTTTCTAAAATTGTTTCTGTAACAGCTGTGCCTCATCCAAAAGACCAATTTTCTACACCTATTTCCCTGTCACCAGTGAGATTATCTTTGTAATTAAATTGAATATCTGTGCATAAATGAGGCCAGGCAGAAATAAATGTTATTGTTCTGGGTAAAGGAAAAATAAAGAGAGATTAGCAAAAACAGCAAATAAGATCTTAGTACAATTCAGAGAAATTGGAGATGTGCCTTCTTGCTACTTGAAATCATTGCAGGTATAGTGCAAGCAATTACAGTTTCCTCCTGATCAACACCATGGCCCCCTTTTAAGTGTAAAGCAATTTTTTTCAGGAATAATCACTATATAAAAATAGCTTAAGGATTTTGTTTTATAAAGGATAAGACATTTTTATAAATAAGAAAAACACCTACAGTTTACACTAGCTGAGATAAAAAGTGTGAGAATTAGGAATTCTATACTTGAGAACATAAAATTATTCATAGTTAAGGTCAACAATAAAAACTCTGTCAGTGGTACAGTTTTGAACACTTCTCCTGTCATTGAGATGTTCAAGATCATCCAGAGCTTGAAACAGAGGAAAACTTGCTTCTAACCTCTTTTTTTCTTATGAAGAGGACTTCAGAAAAATCTTTGTAAGTCCCAAAGTTAAGTAGCCTTTGCTACGACCAGAATCCTGTATTCAAAGCCCGGGTTCACAGTGACTTGTGGAGTAGCCCGAAGCCAGTGGGTTCAAAGATGCTGTCAGAGGCACTGGTTCTAGTCTAGAATGGCTCATGCAGAACCTAGTAGTCTCCAAATGGCACTTTTGTGAATTTTATTTAATTCAGTCCCACAAAACTTAATGTGAGTCAGACTCTGGCAGTAAAAAGAGAAGTGAAACTCACTTCCAAACCCAGGGAGACCACAGCTGGTTGTGTATGTGCCCACATGTGGCTGTAGCTCCTCTGCATGGGTGTAGTGTTGAGATGAACACTGCTGTCAGCTAAATAGGCCACTTCCTGGCCATGGACGCTGAGTTTTCAGGGATCACAGCCGAGGCAGCCATTAATCCCTCCTGAGGGCATCCACAGAGCATTTGTTTAGTAACGGTTAAGACTCCAGAACGTTCTGTGAATAGTAGTATGGAAATACTGCATGACCAGAAGAGTATGAAGCTCGCAATACCATCTCGATTTCAAGGACAATCACTGCTACCATTTTGATAACTTATTTTGGACCTCATTCAGTTTTACATAAATTACTTACTTACATGTAGACAAAGTCACACACATAGCATGTTTTATGTAGTTGAAGCCATATGTCATTTTCTGTTCAGTCTCTTCACATGACATCATAAAAGTGGCTCCCATATAATTAATGAAGTGCCGTCAGTGCCCTTATTTTTGCAGTGTAGAATTTCCATAGGGTGCATGGCAGTTTAACAAATATTCTATTTTTCTGAGAAATTTTTATAGTTTCTAAACTTTTGTTCTTTTACCATAATGATAAAGTTGGTTTTTGTTTTTTTGCATTTTTTTGAGACAGGTTCTTGCTTTGTAGTTCAGTCTGGCCTTGAACTTAACTGTGTAGCTCCGGCAAGCCTCAACAACAGCAATCCTCCTGCCTCTGCCTCCCAAGTAGATAATGATAAAGTTTCATCTGTTTTCTCAGGATACATATTATTTATTAGTTTTTTAAAATAAATTTTAAAATTAAAAAAAAATAGGGCTGGAGATTTGACTCAGTGGTTCCAGCACCTGCCTCGCAAGCACAAGGTCCCTGGTTCAATCCCAGGTAACCACATATAACAATACTGGGCATGGGGCCACGCCCACTGGCAGTCAGTACCTCATACCACAGATGCTGAGTTTGGTGGCTCAAGCCTGTAATCCCAGCACTCGGGAGGCAGAGACAGGAGGATTGCTGAGTTTGAGGCTTGCCTGGACTACATAGTGAGCTCAGGGCTAGCCTGAATTACAAAGCAAGACCCTATCTCAAAAAAAATTTAAAATTTTAAAAAAATAAAAAAAAAATTATGGCCCAAGGGATGTTGCTCAGTTGTTCTGCACCTGCCTGGCAAGTGCAAGGTCCTGAGTTTGATCCTTTGTATCCCTTCCAAAAACTTAAGAAATTATGTTTAAAAGTTAAGACATATGTGAGCCTATCATTCTTCAACAACAAATATATCAAAGTTATATTTTTACAAAGTTGAAAGCATAATGTAAGATTCCTGCTGTTTTCATTCAACAGCATAAAAATATTTCACTGCTTTTACAAACTTTTTGTATTTCAGTAGACACATACTATAGTTTAATAACAGATTAGTAGAACTGTTAGCAAATATTGACACATCATGTACAGTTCAACTACAATAAAATTATGAGCCCAGAACAAATGCCTTTTTGCCTGTAGTTTTTTGTAGAGAAGATAGTTTGAAGTTAGTATAGAAAAATTACTACCAGTAAATTAGAATAGTAGAATAATTCTAATAATTACATTATTAATGTTTCACTTGAAAGTTAAAATACTAAGTGCAAGATGAGAATGATTGAAAAGAGCTTGATAGGGATTTTCTCCCAAGTTTTAGACCATCTCTAAGTGAGTACTTTTAAAAGGAAGAAAGTCAATATTTACTGAAGAGATAGTTTGTTTTTATGTTTAGCATGCTGTAAGCTGGTATACAGTCGTATGAATTTTAACACAAGTATACATTGAAATAATCATCACAGCAGTCGGGCTGGAAACTTCCTTTGTGCTGATCTCCTGGGGTCCTCCTGTCCCCATGGTCCTGACCCTGGCAGCTGCTTCTCTGTGCTTCACTCCTGTGGCCTCTTGTCTTGCAAACGTCAAGCAGAGGAACCATAAAGCATGCTGTCTTGGATGTGTTGTGTTCCACTTAGCACACTTCCTTGGAGGGCCATTCATGTAGTGCGTGTCATAGTTCTGGGATTTGTTTGTCTGTTTTGGTTTTTGTTACTGAGTAGTGTGGTTTGATTTTTTTTTTTAACCTATTGAGTTTTGAAGGTTTCTTCATGCATCCTAGATGTGAATCACTTATCAAATCTGTGGTTTGTGAATATCTTTTGTCTTTATTTTCTCATAAATGTATTTTGTAGCAGAAAGTTTTTATTTCATAAAAATATTGTCACACATTCTTCCAAGAGTTTTATTGTTTGGTTTTTATATCCAAAAGGTCAGATTGTCTTCATAGCATTTAAAATTTTATCATCTACCAAAAAAATCCTGGATTTGTATATTGGCTTTAATTTGATTAGTGTTTTCATTATGTGTTATTCATTCTCTTGTTTTTGATTAACTTGTAGTCAAAATGGGTTTCTTGTAAACAGCATATATTTAAGTTTCATTTCACTATTCTATCTCTTTAGTTGTTTGATTTTTCTTAAAACAAAATTTCATGGGCCGGAGGGTTAGCTCAGTGGTTCCGGCGCCTGCCTCGCAAGCGCAAGATCCTGAGTTCGATCCCCGGTAACCACATATAATGCTGGGCATGGAGACACGCCCACCAACAATCAACACTGCATA
>PVIC010022692.1:0-18404 GCA_004025085.1 Thryonomys swinderianus
AGGAAGGAAGGAAGGAAGGGAGGGAGGGAGGAATAAAAGAAAAAGACAGTGGGGCTATAGCTCAGTGTGAAGTCAATGGGCTCAATCCCCAGTGCTGCAAGCAAATACATAGATACATACCTACATGTATGCACTCGTGAATACATGCATACGTGCACAGCAAGCTCTTCTCTATCATTTTCCCACAATCCCCACAGACATCACCTCCTGTCTGAGGCCCAGTCCCCTGTGCCTGCCAATAGTCTGAGCCAGGACTAAATGTGCGGACGGTGATCGCCATGGCCCAAAGCCGCAAAGAGGCAGTTGTGCAGCAGCACTGCCAGGCACTTTGCAAAAAGGCTACCTGCACTGAAGGCCCAGCTTAGTCATGAATGAGCCAAGGAACCCTGAGGATCTTAACGAACCTCTCTGCACCTTCATCTGTTCATCTGGAAACCCATCTCAAGGGCCCTTGTAAGCTTTAAATGAGTTAGTACATATAAAGCGCTCAGGACAATGCACAAATCCATTCCTCCAGAATACGCCAGTACAAATGGTGTACAAATACTGGTGTCCACACAGAGTAAGATGTCACCAATATTTACGGAGCACTTTCAAAGTACCAGGCACTGGGCTAAGGCCCTTGTGAGTATCCTCTCATTTTAACCTCATAACAACACTGATATAGGTACTATTTTTATAGCCATTTTATAGATGAGAATGTAGATGCTGGAAGGTTGACTTTCTCAGCATCATACAATTTATGTGACTGTAACATTTGTGGGCTGTTACAAAAGGCATTGTGATTCCTCTTATTTTTCTAACCACAGTAGTCTGATTTATAATTACAAAGAGCTGAGCGGTGGTTCACAGCCCTGGAGGTGAGGGACAGAGGAGGGATAAGATTTAATACGTCCTGAGTTTCAATTTGGGAAAATCAAAATGTTCTGGAGATGGATGGTACAGACCAATGCAAAACAACAGGAATATGGGAAAATGTTAAAATAGTAAAATGTTATATATATTTCACCAGTATTGGAAGTAAAAATACTTGTTGGCTAACGTACCCCACTCCTTTTCAAGATGGATGGGTGGGTGGGTGTGTGGGTGGGAGGGGTAAGGAAGATGCTAAGATGGTTTTCTTATTCATTCATCCAGCACACATTTAAATAGCTGCTGCTGGGCCTCTCACTGTTCTGGGTTGGCTGGAGCTGAAATGGTGATCAGGGGAGAAGATTCTGCTTTGTGCTCGCTACTGATCAGAGCATTGCAAGTACAGAGGTAGATGGAGAAACACCAGAGACCGTGGAGTTCAGTGCTAATTCCTTCCATTTACCGGCTGCTCACTGCACAGCCAGCCCTGTTTCTGCTCACAGCAAACCTCCAGGAACATCCTGTTACTTATTATCCCCACCTCCCTCTGATAAAAAATGAGGCACAGAGGAGTTAAATGATTCCCTCATGGTCATGTAGATTAAAGTGACTGCTTTGGGAGAGAAGTGGATACAATTGGACGGAGCTCTACAGTCTGCTGACAGCCTTGTCAGCAGGAAGCCCCGGGAACACAGGGCCTCTGTTGAATGCCAGGACCTGCTTGTTCACTGATTATCTTTAACTCTGTCCCCTCCCTTTTCCTACCCCACAGCTCACGTACAAAATGCCTCTTAGACCTTCCTACCCTGGCCCTATACACAGCAAGATAAGACCAAGATAAGATCCAATCCTCAATTCTGCTGTCTCCTTCACTCTTGACCCAAACTCTTCCAGTGTAGCTCTCAGAACAATTCTTTTCTGTTTTCACCCAGGCTTTCATCATTTGCTGCGTTATAAAAGAAAAACAACAAAACTAACGTCCATTGTGCACCGGCTGGAGTCACTGACTGGGCTATGTATTGAGCTATGTGTACATACAGCAGCTATGTATTGAAAAATTTCAAAGGTGACACAGTGATGCTGTGTAGCTGTCAGCTGCCATTTGAACTACTAGCTCCAAAGAGTTTACATTTTTACTTTTATATGACCCTACATTCCTTTCAATAACAATATATCTTTGTGACCTGGTTTATGGCAGTTACCACAATATAATCCAAGCACCCCAGGAAAATCACTGTAGAAGAAATAAGTGTAGCAGTATGCAGTCTGAGTCCAGGGTCTGGGAAGTTGTGTAGTATTCCAAAGACATACATATGCCATGGCAAGGAACTGTAGTATTTAAGTCTGAAAGGTAAGAAAATGAGTCCTTTAATCACAGTTACTTTAAGAATGAAGGGTAGGGCCAGAGATTTAGCTCAGTGATTCTGGCACCTGCCTACCAAGCGCAAGGTTCCTGATTCAATCCCCAGTGACCACATACAATACTGGGCATGGTGGCTCACGCCCACCAGCAATCAGCATGACATACCACAAATGCCGGGCTTGGTCTCTCAAACCTGTAATCCCAGCACTCTGGAGGCAGAGGCAGTAAGATTGCTGAGTTAGAGGCTTGCCTGAGCTACACAGTGAGCTCAGGGCCAGCCTGAACTACAAAGCAAAGACCCTGTCTCAAAAAAAAAAAAAAAAAAAAAAAAAAGAATTAAGGATAGAGGGCCGGAGATTTACCTCAGAGATTCTGGTGCCTGCCCAGCAAGCACAAAGTCCCCAGTTTGATCCCCAATAACCACATACAATATTGGGCATGGTGACTCACGCCCACCAGCAATCAGTACCACATACCTCAAATGCTGGGTGTGTTGGCTCATGCCTGTAATCTCACCGCTCAGGAGGAAGAGGGAAGAGGATTGTTGAGTTTAATGCTTGTCTGAGCTACATAGCTCAGGGCTAGCCTGAACTACAAAGTAAGACCCTATCTAAAAAAAAAAAAAAAAAAAAAAGCAGGGTAGAAAGAAAATGTGTATTTTTAATGCAAGTGTATTATTTAGTGTTCATGTATTCTTTTCAATGTATAATACTATATACATACCATATATATGTACTTTTTTGATGTATGGTATGTATTGCTTTTTCTATAGGTCCTTTTTCAAGTGGCTACTAAGTTGTCATCATATTAAGTACTTATTGAGTTTTTGGACCCATTTTGCAGGCAAGAAACTGAAGTTCAAAGACCTAGCAGCTCATTGAAGGGCATATGTAATTAGGGTCCAAATGAGTTTGCCAACCCCAGAGACTGTGCCTTTGGTTGGCACATTTTCTCTACAAGAATTAAACAGAGGAATAGAAAAAAAACTCAGCAAATCCCTGGACAGTCTCAGTTGATTCTATCATAGTCTCCCCATATCCGTGGTTTCAGTTACCCACAATCAACCCCAGTCTGAAAATATTAAGTAGAAAATTCCACCAATAAGCAATTCATAAATTTTAAATAACTTTTATTATAATACATTATAATTCTACCTTGCATTAGTTATCATTATTAATCTGTTACTGTGTCTCATTTATAAATTCAGTTTTATCACAGACATGTATGTATAGGGAATACAGTACACATAGGGACATCACTAGATATGGTCTCAGAGGGGCTAGGGATTTAACTCAGTGTTTCTGACACCTGCCTCATGAACATAAGGTCCCAAGTTTGATCCTCAGGGCCAAAAAAACCCCCAAACAATCCCCCCACCCCAGGTATCCATAGATGATGTCTTGGAAGCTGTCTTTGGTGAATAAGGGAGGACTAGTGAAAATCCACTTCTAGATAAGAAACATTGCCCCAGCCAATGTTAATAGAACAGATCTTGATTTTAAAGATCTCCAAATTCATTTTATTCTTTCTTCTATTCTTTCATGAAAATTTCTGATTTATTCAGAAAACAAAGACTCCTGCTTAATGAGAAAGTATCCTTTCCTCGACAGCAATATTTTGCCCCAATAATGGGAGACTTACTGGAGGGTAAACTCTGGGATGAGAAAAAAATTGATAAATTTTAAAGTTAATGTTAAGTCTAAAACTTTTTAAAAAAGGAATGGAATAAGAACTTAAAAATTCCACGAAGAATTCAAAGAAAAACATTCAGATTGCTTTTTAAACTAAGAGGTGGAAGATTTGCCAGAACTAATTGATGAGTTTTAAAATTTGAAAACCTTAATCATCCACAGGCAGAGGCTGAATGGTGCAACGCGTTTCACAATTGGAAGCAGATTAGTAGTTTGATCTAACTGCTTTGGTTTTTGTTTTTTTTGAGTGTTTTTAGGAAGAATTTTTGTCAATTACATGGAAAGGTTAATTTCTGATTCTGACCAAATCTGTCAAACTGCAGCATCTTTTGAATGATAGCACCTTTCCAGAAACATAAAATAAGTTGTTTTATTTCAAAACAAAACTGTATGATCTTATTTACCAGATAATGTGCATTTCCCTTCCCTATTCTGACCCTTTTTTAAAAAAGTTTTTTGAGCCCAAGTCTCACCATGTAGTTCAGGCTAGCCTTGAACTCAGTGATTCTCCTGCCTCAGCCTCCCAAGTGCTGGGATTACAGCCATGCACCACCACACCAGGCTCGACCCTTTCTTTCGACCTCCAGTAAGTCTGTTTTACATAACTGGCTGACCTATGTCCACCTGGTGCGCCCAGAGTGGCCCACAGTGACCCCACTGGCCCTGTTTACAATATATCTGCCTTACTACACCCCTCCCTACACTCTTCTTCCTGCCCTGTTAGTAAAAACCAGGCACTGAATTTAACCCAAGGCAAAGTTACTGCCTGACCCTTTGCTTTAAAGGGTATTGAGCAAGAAGCTAATTTTAGAGCATATGTTTATGTTGTAAACTTTTTGTGATTCACTGAAAGTTAACGAAGACCCGGAAGGTAGGTAGGAGGGTATAGGTGAGGGTGTGTGATGAGTGTGGGCATGTGTGTGCCTGTGTACATGTCTGTGTGTTTAAGTGCTCAGATGTGCAAGACTTCCAAGGCCAGGTCCCCCAGACATTATCTGCACTTAGGAGCAGATAATTTTGCGTTGTGAGGACGGTGCTGTTGTCGCAGTACCCTAAGGCCATTTGTGATACTGTCTCTAGAGGGGCTGGGAGTGTAGTTCTGGGTAGAGCCCTCCCCCAACATGCACAAGGCCCTGGGTTCCATGCCCAGCAGTGGGAAAAAGTGTCTAGATACTTCTTGATGTCTTCTAGGAAGCAAAATTGATGGAGAACTTCAGGAGATTTGGGTTCGAGAGGAAGGCTTCCTGTCTCGCTGATAGTCACACATCAGTTTCCAAGATGACAATGAGGGGCCAGTACAGCTACAAACACTGAGCATATGAGTTGGCATTTGAGACATGACCATCTCAGTGATTGCTCAGAATTACTCTGCCTTGGGATGGGGCAGAGCATCTCAAATTGCTTTATTGATCTGTGCAGCAAATTTATTCGGACCCTTCTGTTTAGAGAGCAACGCACTAGCCAAGTACAGTGTGTATTGTCAGGAGACATGAGCAGGAGCTTCCTTTCCCTCAGCCTCAGTTAGTGGTTTTAGTTTGTTAATAAGGTAAAATACACATAATATAAAACTCAGCAGGACTGGGGATTTAGCTCAAGTGGTACCACACCTACCTTGGAAGCACAAGGGCCGGAGTACAATCCCCAGTACCGCAAAAAAAAAAAAAAAAGAAAGAAAAAAAAAAAACACACTCAACATTTTGACCTTTTTTTCTCCTGTAGTGGGGACTACACCCAGGGCTTTTACACTCAACTACACCCCCAGGCATTTTTATTTTGAGACAGGGTCTCACTAAGTCACTAAATTGCCCAGCCTGGGTTGAAACTTGCAATCCTCCTACCTCAACCTCCCAGAAAGGTGATATTACAGATAGACACCACCTCACCTGGCTCATTTTCATTGTTTTAAGTGTACTGTTCAGTGGCACTGGGTATATTCACACTGTGCAACCACCTATCCCCAGAATTTTTTCATCTTATAATAGTGAAATTCACCACACAAAATTTACAGTAAAAATATCCACTAAACAACTCCCCAGTGTCCCATTCGCAGACCCTGGAAACTAAATTAACAATTCTATCTCTGGGAAGCTGAGGTAACTCTCAGAAGTGAAACCATACGGCATGTGTGCACTTGTGTTTGTCCTGTCTCACAGTATCCTCAGGGCTCAACAGTAACTTTGTGTTAGAGGGGATTGAGTCCAAGACCTCACACATGCCAAGCAGCCATGCTCCTCCTGGGCTACGCTGTCCCTGGCTCTGCTGCCCAAGGAGCTGGGGTCACAGGTGGGTGTCATCACGCCCAGAGCAGACGTTTGCTTATCCATTCATCTGCTGATAGACACCAGGCTTCTCTCCACTACTTGATTATTGTAACTAAAGCTGTCACAAGCACTGGTGTAATACTTGATTTCTTGACTTTTAAAAAAGCCCCTTTTTCCTCAGTATCAGCGGCTGTCTTCCCTAAAAGTCAATCTGGTCAGTCTGTCTCTGTTCCTCTCTCTCTCTCTGTCCTCCCCCCCGCCCCGCTCTGTGCCTATAATGGGTATCTGGCATGAATGCCCACTCAACACTCAGTCCTTCTCCCCCAGGTATTGGCATCACCCTCCCTCCACTCCCAGTCCTCATGACACCACCCCATCCACGTACGGCTCTCCACCACGTGGTTATCCTCCCATCCCTCAGAGCCCAGGCACCAGCCAGCCAGACCTTCAGTCTCCCCAGCCACAGGTGCTGGGTCAGACATGGGCATGTGACCAAGTCCAGCCACTGACATACAATTTTGGTCTTTTCCTAGAGGGTTTGGGAGAAGTGCTAAGGGTGAGGACACAGACTTGGAGCTGCCAATGGCATGTTGGCCCATGAGAGATGAACCAGAGACAGTACCACACTTTGGGGAAACAGGCTCCAGAGAGCACGGCTGCTCAGCCTGTCTTGTGCCCTGGGCTCCTATGCTGTGGAAAACCGACCTCCACATTTTTACTTGCTTGCAACTGTTGGAGTTGGGTTTTGTCTCAACAAAAAGGCAGGCAGTGCTCCCTGTACTTCTCAGGTTTCAGCGTTTCCAGAAGACACTGGACTAGACACACAGAGCAGTAATGACAAACCTGTGCATGCGTGTTACTGTTTTTCTTTTAAGACAAAAGTGTTAATAATGTATGATTTTTTTTTTTCCTACACTAAACCTCAGCATTCAGGTTTAACCTCAAGGTTGGCACTTGGCGATAAATAAGTGGATCTGGGGTTGCAGTCCAGGCCCTTGGTCTCTAGATTTACTATCCCTACACTGGAACAAGCCAACATTCCCTTGGTTGCCTGGGCAGTGTGCTTCTCCCAGGCAGAGGGCAGGGCGACACGTTAGTCACTGTGCAGCACACCCACCTGTCTACCACAGAGGTAACAGATAACCTTTCATGACCCTCACAGATAGCATAAACAACGGTCACATACAGCAGCTGCGGGTGATGGATAGACTGGAGCTTATGGCTGCCATCGACATCCGACATCCGACCCAAGGTTGGCAGATCAGCTGTGCATCCCTCTGTCAGGCCAGGAGCTCTGACAGTGAGGGGGCTGTCCGCATTCTCCTCTGGGAGCACAGATGGTCTGGTGCCAGGGCTCCCCAGAAAGGAAGGTGGGCCAGATGCCCCAGTGAGATCCCAGACAGCAGCCCAGGGAGTGATAACCCCAGTGGACCGCAGTTCTCACCCGTGGATGGCCAGGACTTCCCAGCTGGGGCAAGGTGGGCGTCAAGGGACATTGGTCTGCAATAGAAGGGCCCAGGTGGTGATCAGTAGTGACAGGGTGGAGGGTATCAGCAAGAGCGCGAGCTGAGGGCTCGGCTAAGTGGACTATATAGGCTAGGGCCACGCTGTTAAGAAAGAAACAGAAACTGAAACCCAGGAGGAGGTGTGTTAGTAAGAGTCGGGAGAGGTGAAGTTAAGTCCACAGGCCTGGGGGCATCTGTATGTCCATGGCAGACCCAGAAGGAAATGGCGGTATCATCAGGTTTTATAGTTACCACTCCCACTTCACAGAAGAGGGAGCTGAGACCAAGGGGTGAAGGGGCAGCGTGTGCCAAGACCACAGCCCCGTGAAAGGTTCAGTCACATCCCCAAAGCCAGAGACATGGTGAAATGTCCTCTTACCATCTTTTCAAAAACTCTTTAGTTTAGCAACACATTCTGCAAATGATTTTATTCTATAATCTAGCTACACAAACAGATACAGTAAAAGCATACAAAACTGGCAGTTATAGTTCTCAACTCTAAGTAACCACATCCCTCTGTTCAGGAAAAATGCAAATAACCCTATCAACTTGAATAATACAATTTTTTCTTTGCCATACAAATTGCTCTCAGGTAGAAATAACTATTAGCTAAAGATAAGGCACGTATTATATTTCAAGGGATATTTCACTTAAGGCCAGGATAATCAAAATATTTAGTTGTTAGATGGTAGGTTTCTTAAATTAGTCCTTCTTGACTCACATATACACATGGAAATTATTGGGGTTTATAATAATTTAGTAGAGATATCTATATATTATTTAAAAATCTGGTAGCTTTGTTTAATATTCCTGCTGGCTGGAACTACCTGTGGTCAATGGATCTAGTCACGTTCATCAGTCTTTCTACTAACAAAGTTAATAAAAAGTCTATAAATGGGGCCAGAGATTTAGCTCAGTGGTTCCGCCGCCTGCCTAGCAAGCATAAAGTCCCTGGTTTGATACTGGTAAACGCATACAATGATATGATATTGGGCATGGTGACTCACGCCCTCCAGCAATCGGTACCACACCCTACAATGCTGGACATGGTGGCTCACACCTGTAATCCCAGCCCTCGGGAGGCAGAGGCAGGAGGATTACTGAGTTTGAGGCTTGCCTGGGCTACACAGTGAGCTCAGGGCCAGCCTGAACTACAAAGTGAGACCCTGTCTCAAAAAAAAAAAAAAAAGTCTGTAAATGGATCAAATCTAGTTGCTTAAATCTGACTACCACCAAGTTATAAATACTAATTTACACAATTTATATAAATTTTAAAATCATAACATAGATACTGAGTATTTTACCTCAGAAATGAGAAAACTAAGAATTTGGTACAAGAGTAATGCAGTTATTACTGTAACTGTACCTAACCATGTGCTTTAAGGAGCCTTGGGAGCCAGCTCATGGGAAGAGGATAAGTTAGGGAAGTTTGGAGATGCCAGGTGAAAAAAAAGCAGGCCTGGAATGCTTGGGTCTGCACTCAAAGGGAGATTCTGCTTAAAGCTCAGAGGACCAGAAGGCTGACAGAAATTCCACTGGTGAAGATGATTTGGGAGGTTTCTGCTGGTAAGAAGGACTGCATTGGTTGTTTCACTCTGGATGATGTGTGTCATGGTTTGGCAGAAAGTTTAGGGGCATTTTGCTCATGTCCAGTGACTTTGCCTGAGACTGAGATTAAGGACAGGAAACTAATTAATCTGTCAGACAAAATTTAAAAACAGTCTAATATTCAAACAGTGGCATGGCCACTGTGGCTTTTAGCCACATTTATGCTAAGAATAAAGAGCAAAACTTCCAGCTAAATGATTTAAATCACTTTAATTTTGACCAGAAAGGAAGCTCCAGTAATACAGCCTGCAAAGGTGGAACAGACAAGAAAGTGGTCATTGAATAGAAAAAATGAAATACTTAAAAAAGTCAAGTATTTCAAAACAAGAAAAAGAGAAAAGATGGCCCGAATCCATCCTAAAAACCAGGACTCCAGCCTCTGCAGCCTCAAGGTTGCAAAGGTAAAAGACTTTGCTATGAGAAGAAAGCCCAAGAGCACCATGTTCCAGAACAGGGGCAGCCTAGAAAAGCTTTTCCTCAGAATTTGGCTCTTAAGCATTGAACTCCTAAAGCCAAGAGAGATGGAAGCCTGGCTACTGCTCCATCTGGCAGCAGATATTGGAATCATCCATGTGATACTGGTTTTAGGTGTATGTGGAATGCAAGAGTTGTGGGGTCAGGAAGGCTCCCACCCAGATTTCAGAAGAAGGCTTTGGAAGCTAGGCAGTGCCCCTGAGAGAGCAGTGTGTGAAACTGTGAGGGTGCAGCCACTCCACAATGCAGAGTGCACAGTGTGGAGTGTGCAGCCACTTTGCAGTGGAAACTGCAGCAGTTTGGAGAAGCCAGAAATGTGGATCATTCAAGGAAAATTGAAAGAAGGGAGCAGAGCCAACTCCACAGAGAAGTTGTTGGACCACCTCGTGGAAAGTAGACATTAAAGGTCTCCAGAATAAAAACAAAGCTTTTTGTCAAAATCAACCCACAAGCCTCAATACATAAACACAAACAAACAAACAAATAGAAACATAAAAAGACAAGGCAACTAAATGCTCCCAAGACTCCCTCCTCCACTTAAGTTGACCCATGGAGCCCCAAACCTGAGGAAACCATAAGCCACACAAACGAATTATATTTGTAATGATATCAAAAGATTTAACAAAATAGATCAATACAGAATTTGACAAGCTCACACGAGATATGAGTAAATAATGGGCCAAATAAAACAATCATGGGTTTATAGAAGACACCAATAAAAGGCCAGTAGAGCTAAACAAAACAGTGCTAATGTGAATGACTAGCATAGAAAAATTAAGAATCTATAAAAATGCCCCATGTAGAAATTCAGGAGACTAAAACTTAAATCAAAAGTAGGGGGGCCGGAGATTTAGCTCAGTGGTTCCGGCACCTGCCTCACAAGCGCAAGTCCTGAGTTTAATCCTGGTGACCACATACAATGCTGGGTGTGGTGACTCACGCCCACCAGCCATCAATACCACATACCACAGTGCCGGGCATGGTGGCTCACGCCTGTAATCCCAGCACTTGGGAGGCAGAGACAGGAGGATTGCTGAGTTCAAGGCTTGCCTGGGTTACATAGTGAGCTCAGGGCCAGCCTGAACTACAAAGCGAGACCCTCTCAAAAAAAAAAAGGTAGGGGCAGCAGAGTGACCAATGTGAGGAGAGAGAGGACAAAACACCCAAACTAGAAGACAGGGCTACTGTCAGGGCCCAGTTGGTAAGAGATACCTTAAAGACAATGGAACAACATGAAAAAATGGTGTAAGAGTTCCAAGATAACCCAGAGAAGATTAAGCTAAGATTCACTGGAATTAGTGAACAATCAGAAGATGAACAAATGGCCTTTAAAAAATCTGTTTACTGACATAACAGCAGAACATTTGCAATACAGTTTACCTTGGTTCACAAACTTAATTTGTTCCACAATTCTGGAAGGTATGACCACGGTTGTGTCTGTCACCTGATGCACAATTTGCAAAGAAAGCAAAATTTTGCTAAACATTTCTGTTTGTGAAACAAATTGTTCTCAAACAAAAGCATATGAACAAAGATAACCCTATACAGGAAAAGAATTTAATAACATACAGATAAGTGAGTCCAGTAGAATCCTAAATAGCCATGATCATAAAAGAACTTCTCCATGAAACATCCTAGTCAAAATTTTGGAAGTGCAACACAAGAATAGTATCCAAGAATAGTATCCTAGAAGAATTCAGTGAAAAGCAACACATCACTGATAAGGGTAAACCAATTAGAATTGCAGCAAAGTGCAACACAGACCTTAAAGGAAGGTGTTTCAACCCCTACAAGAAAACAATTTCCAACCCAGACTGATACAATCTGCAACACTATTTTTCAAAAGTGAGAAATAGTTCTTTCCATAACAAAGAGCACCTAAAAAATAGCATGACCATCAAACCAGCAGTCCAAAATATTCTCAAAGATATCCTAGAAGCAATAAAGCCAACAATGCCAAAACATCTAAGAGAATGAATATACCAGGCAGGGTGAACAGGTAAGCAGAGGGAAAGACAGGGATTTAGCAACAGGAAAATAAAGCAGAGACAGAAGTAAGTCAATTCCTATTAGTAATAATTCTCAGTGTGAATGGCCTCAATTCCCCAATCAAAAGACAGTGATTGCCAGAATGGATCAAAAATCTAATAGTATGGTGTGTACAAAAAACATATTTAAACTAAAAAGAAACTCACAGTCTACAAATCAAAGGATGGGAGACAATACTCCAGGTGATAGGAATTCAAAAAATCGCAGGTCTCTCTCCTATATTTAAAGAAAATGGGTCTGAAGCCAAAAGTGGTCAAAAGAGGCAAAGAAAATCACTACATATCAGCTAAGGGGACAATACAGCAGTAAGAAATAACAAATACTGATGTATATGACTAAACAATGGTGCACTCAACTTCAGAAAACAAGTACTACTGGACATGAAAGAACAGATAACAATAAATAAAAATAGAGTGGAGGACCTCAACTTCCCATTATCACAAATAAACAGAACTAGACAAAAAAAAAACCCCAACAAACAAATATCTAAGTTCATTATTCACAGAATAGTAGTACCTAGAATATATTTTTAAAAACTCAGAAAATTAGGCCTCCCCAAAATAAAATACCCAATCAACTATGGGCAACTAAAATAGACACTTCACAGAAGTACAGATGACCAATAAACGCAAGAAAAATGTTTGATTTTGCTGGCCATTAGAAATATGCAAATTAACACACCTGAGATTCCATCTTAAGCGAGAAGGACCAGTCATCATCAAGAAATTAAAGAATAGCAAATTCTGGCAAGTCTGTGGGGCTGGGGGCCCTTCTATACTGTTCAGGGGAATATAAACCAGTATAGCCCCTGGGAAAGCAAGTATGAAGAGTACTCATAAAACTAAAAATAGGAATTCCATTTGTTGTAGCTGTTCCCCTTCTCATACCTTCCCAAAAGAGCTGAAGTCATCGTATTACAGTTATATATATATGCATGCCCAGGTTTACAGCAGCACAATTCATAATAACTAAATCTCGGAAGCAGCCTCTATGTCTACAACAGATGAATGGATAAAAGAAATGTGGTATTTACATAAGATGAAATATTACTCTGCCATAAAGAAAGATAAATGTGAGTCATTTGTAGGAAAACGAATGCACTGATAGTACAATGTTAAGTAAAATAAATATAACACATGCTTAAATATCACATGGCTCCTCTTGTTTGAGAAACCCAAATTATAAATAAAGAACAAAATAGAAGATAGGTAATAGGAAATAAGGAGATAGATCTTTCTCAAATGAGAAGGGACTGAAGAAATAGAGCGATGGGGAGGGAGAGGAGGAAAGGAGGGAATAAAAAATTAACACGTGTTATGTACATGTACTAATTTCATACAAGGAATATAAACTGTGTACTAGAAACATGTACTAATAAAAAAACTATTAAAAAAGGAACCAAAGGTTATAATATAAAAAGATGTCATAAAACCACGAAAATAAAACATTGGTGAACATTTTGGCAATCAGGAAAGGGAGAGGCCTGACAAGAACACTGGATGTGTCTCACAGAGCACAAGACTCCATCACTCCATATGCACATTCAGTGCAGAAAAGGAAATAATTTAAAAAGTAAAGTTCAAAAACAGGCAAACACTGAGAGAAGATATGTGACATAAAGTGCAGTGCTATGATACCCACCACATAAATAGCTCTTATAAACCAACATGAATAGAGAAAAATGGGTAAAAGACGCAAAGAATTTATAAATAGTAAGTCCACAATAACATGTAAAGCTATTTATAGCAACTAAATAAAGATATGAGTATGTGAACACCACTGAGATGCCTCTGTTTTTCCATTTATTGGATTGGCCAACTAAAAAGTCTGATAATAACCAGGGCTAATGAGGGTGTGTTAAGACAGTCTGCCTTTGGGCATCATGAGTAAAGCATAAATATGTATTTTGACAATGTATGTCAAAGAGTAAAATGTCATCTGTTCAGACCCAATAATTCTATTTCTAGGAATTTACTTGGGATAAACGAAGTAAATGTGAAAAGACTTATACTCAAAGATGCTGTCATATTATCTATAGTAACAAATTAATATGTAAGCAATAGATATATATTTGTAAGACCTTCTAAGTAGTTTTTATTTTTATATTATTTTTTTACTGGTATATGACTGTAGTGTGTAATGCTTGCATTCATCATAGGAAGCTGGTACATGTATGTGACATTTCTTAATTCTTTTTTATCCTTTTCCCCAACCCTTCCCCTTCCTGCATCTCTTGGACTCCACACATATACATATACATATGCATATATACGCATATATACATATAAGTATGAATCTTAATATATGTTTGTAGTACATGATGATCACATTCCCCATAGGAAGTATACTGTACTTCACAATCTTCCCTTTTAATTTTATTTCCCACCCTCTTTTCCCTTGCCATTTCTGTTTCCTTCCTATAAGCCAAAGATCCATCTTTTTATCACATAAGTAGGACTTTTTATATTTATTTATTTTTGAGACTGGGTCTTACCATGTAGTTTGGGATTACCTTGTACTCACTATGTAGCCCAGAATGCCCTTGAATTCACAGTGATTGTTCTGCCTCAGCCTCCTGAGTGCTGGGATTACAAGTGTGTACCATCATGCCTGGCTGCTTAAATAGTTTTTAAATAGTTGGCAAACTACAACCTGTGGGCCAGCTCTAGCTAGTTACTTGTCAATTTATAGACTATTAACCGAGAAGGTTCTATACATTAAATGATTATCTTCATAATACCCTCTTGCCCCATGAAAACCAAAATATTTACTATTCAGACCTTTAACCAAAAAAGCTTGTCAATCCTTTTGCCGATCTTTACATGAACATAAACGTTGCTCAGTCCCATTCATTACAACATAATCTCATAGCAGCATAAACACCAAGCAAAACAAGAATCTTTAAAAACCAGTTGGACATTTTATGTTCTTTCATCAGCTGACACAGATACGGAAAACATACTTTCAAACACCACTGGTAGAAATGTAGCCTTGCAGGATTTGGGGAGCATCTTTCAAAATGTGAAACATATACCTCCTCCGACCCAACAGTGCCACGCCTAACACTCCCACAGCAGGTGCTCAGACACCTTCTGCAGCACTGTACGCCAAAACTAAACATTAGTAGGATCACCAACCATGAAATGTATTCCGCTCCATCTACATCAGTGAGTACCACAGAGCTGGGAAGTGAGGTAGAACCATAGAAACCCAGGTGGGAAAATCTTGACAATTTTTTAAACTTTGGGGAATGCTAGGGATCGAACCCAGAACTACCTGGAAGCTAGGCAAGTGCTCTACCACTAAGCTGTATCTCTGGCCCTTTTCCCTTTTATGAATTGGAGACAGGGTCTCACTAAATTGCTCAAGCTGGCCTTTCAATCCTTCTGCTTCAGACTCCTGAGCAGCTGGGAATACAGACATGCACCACTGCACCTGTCAAAAATGTTTTGAGGAGGGAAAAAAATAAGGTATAATGTCTAAGACAAAAGTGCTTCTGTGTTGCTTTTGAAAGATATGCTTGTATGAGTGCATGAATATAACTTCTAGTATTCTATAAACATGAGTTTTAAGTTAAAACTATATCATTTTTTAAAGTCATAAACGGAAAACAAGAAACATGGTGTTGTTCATAGCTATTCAACACCCATCTTAAAAATATACAAACAAGCCAGGCGTGGTGGCTCACGCCTATAATCCCAGCACTCGGGAGGCAGAGACAGGAGGATTGCTGAGTTCGAGGCTTGCCTGGGCTACATAATGAGCTGAGAGCCAGCCTGAACTACAAAGTGAGACCCTGTCTCAAAAAAAAAAAAAAAATATATATATATATACAAACAAGGGCTGGAGATTTAGCTCAGTGGTTCCGGCACCTGCCTTGCCAGCACAAGGTCCTGAGTTTGACTCCTGGTAACCACATATAATGCCAGGCATGGTGGCTCACACCTGTAATCCCAGCACTCGGGAGGCAGAGACAGGAGGATTGCTTAGTTCCAGACCCTGCCTAAACATAAATAAACAAACAAACAAACACACACAAGCTCATTTTAAGCAGTTGGAATTTTTACATTTTTCTTTTACTATTTGGACTTGTATTTTTATTCTAGTTTTCTTTTCTCTAGATATTTTAAGCTTGAAAGTTTCTGATTGTACTATTATACTTTCACATACAAAGCATATAATTACATACTCCACCACCCTGGGCCTCACTTGCTGGGCACATCCACCTGTCCCACTCACACATCACCCTTCACACTTTTCCAGTCTTGCCACAAGACACCAAAACAGCTAATCACAGTTCATGTGCACTTGATCTGGGCCATGGTGCCTTCTGCATCTGCTGTTAAATCTGTCTACTTAGCACACAGTTTAGTACACAGTATACATTAATGGCAAAACCAAGCAAGCCATCACGTCCTCCTCATCCACCCTCCCTGCACACACTTAGTTATCTACTGACTCTCCTCAAGTACTGCAGCTGAATCTGCCACCTTTGTCAGCTCACAGTTCCACAAGTCAGCAGGGAAGCCCTGCTTGCCTGAACTGGCCCAGCTGGGTCATAGCCGGGCTTGCTTCTGCGTCTGTGGTGAGCTGGGAGGTAGTCGGGCTGGGTTTCGGGAGGCCTCACAGGACAGCTCAGCTCCTGCTCTTCTGATGCCTGATCTGAGCAATAAGCCAGAGCTTATTCTCACTGTTACCAGCTCCCTCCTCCTCTCTGGGTTCTTGTTCTGAGGTGACAAAGATTAAAGTAACAGGATACAGCAGGCAGTGGGGAGTGACTGGCTGTGTGTTTCATTAAGCCCTCAGTATGGGAGGTGGGCAAGGAGGCCAAGGCAGCCCCCGAATCCCAAGTTCATACTTAGCTCTCTGGATGCCAGACAAAGGTGGTCCCATGGTCACCAGCAAATTCAAACAGTCCTTTGACTCTTGCTGCCCTTAAGGCTTTCTCTCACCCAGCTGTTTACTTACTACGACTAGTTTTGCTCAGGCCTTTGCTCTTCGTCCCTTCTTTTTCCAGGCTCTGCATGGTGGTCACATGGGTCCCAAAAGCAAAAGGCAAACTCCAGGGCCATGCACTCACACGGCCACCCTAGATTCAACAGGTGAAGAGATTGTACCACTTGCTGGAGAACTAAAGCTCAGCAGCAGCAGGAGGTGAGGGCTGACTGTTGGGATTCCACCTGCTGTCCTAGGCTTGGATGCACTTTTTAATACGATGCCTCCTCCCGTTCCCTGACTCCAATTCCTCAAGGACAACCCCAACCTCCCACTGGCTGGCATAAGCACTGTATCTTGTATATCGAATCTTCCTTCTCTCTTCTTGGCTCTCCATTATCCACCCTTGGGCTTGAGATCTCCAGGAGGTTTTCCAGTTGGGAAACAAAGGGTGGTAAAATCAGGAGAACAATGGGCCCTTGCTGATCTCCCAAAGCTGCGCAAGATGCTGGATTACTCACTTCATCACTGAGTTCAGCAAGTTCTATGTGCAAACCTAGCAAGATGGCTTCTCTGGCACTGGCTTAGCAAAGCCTAGTTCACAGGTGGGTTCTTGGATAAAATGACCATTTTTCAGAAATGTCTGCATCTCCCACCAGAGATCCAAAGGGTCTGCAGTGTAGCCTTGCGGACAGCCTCAGATGAAAACTACTTGCACTATTTTAAGAGCTGTTGCCACTGAGTGTTTTTTTTTTTCTGTGCCAATCTTCAAGCCGACAAATGTTAGGAAAGGGCCCAACACATGTCACCTTTTCCATAACTTACCGCTATCACTGATGATTGCACTTGAGTCCTCAATGAGTATATCTCCTTGGGAAGCCACAGGATTACATTATCATTTGTACTATAGCTATCAACTCACTGGAGTTGATATTCTGACTTGTTTGTTCATTAACTTCCCCCTCTTCCAGTAGACTGAACATGCAAAGGTGACTGTGGGGCACTGCTCCAATACCTAGACAGGTACTTGAGAGAGTACCTCACAGAGAGGTCAGGACTTGGCCTCAGTTTGGAGCCAAAATCCAATGGTCCCAACAACAAAGGAGACTGGCAAGGACTAAGGAAGGGCACCGGGAAGCTATTTAATCAGGTGGAGCTTCAGTTTCGGAAGAGGACAAAGTCCTGGAGATGGATGGTGATCATGGTTGCAAAATAACGTGAACATACAAAATGCCGCCAAACCGTACGCTTCAAATGTTTAAAGTCATACATTTTGTTAGGTTTACTTTACATTTAAAAAATGAAAAACATTTTTGAAAAGAAAACAAACCATCTACAGTGTGGAAGTTACGGACAGAGGAGTATGCGTTGGGGATCACGAGGAGGAAGAGGAAAGTAAGGTAGGAAGGGCAGTGCCGCCAGTACGCTGAGAGAGACCACTGCATAGACATTGGACACTACCGAGAAGCTGGGCCAGCCAAGGACAGGGAGGTCATCGGACGTGGGCTTGGGGCTACAGATGGCCTTCCCAAAGCAGAGGGCACTGAGCAGTGTGTACGGCAACCATCACAAGGGCTCCCAGGCAGGTGACGCAGGGAGAGTGTGAGTTCAAATTCCCGTGTGACAAGGCAGCACACCTGGGAAGGCAGCCCCCATTCTTTTTTTT
>PVIC010022693.1:0-27448 GCA_004025085.1 Thryonomys swinderianus
TGGCTCACGCCTGTCATCCCAGCACTCAGGAGGCTGAGACAGGAGGATTGCTGAGTTCGAGGCTTGCCTGGGCTACATAGTGAGCTCAGAGCTAGCCTGAACTACAAGTAAGACCCTGTCTCAAAAAAAAAAAAAAAAAAGTTCTCCAGGGCCAGAGATTTAGCTCAGTGATTCCGGCACCTGGCCTGCCTCACAAGCGCAAGCTCCTGAGTTTGATTGCTGGTAACCACGTACAATAATACCAGGCATGATGACTCACGCCCACCAGCAATCAGTACCACATACCACAGTGCTGGCCGTGGTGGCTCACATCTGTAATCCCAGCACTTGGGAGGCAGAGACAGGAGGATTGCTGAGTTCGAGGCTTGCCTGGGTTACATAGTGAGCTGAGGGCCAGCCTGAACTACAAAGTGAGACCCTGTCTCAGATTAAAAAAAAAAAAAAATACTGCCCTTTAGGGGCTGCAGCAGCTCCTCTTATTGCCGGCATCTAAATGTGGGCTGAAATTTTCAAACTATTTGTTCCTCCAACAGTTGTCAGTGAAGAGGAATAAGCTACAAAATTAAATTCTTTTGGAAAACTTGTATCCATTATTTGCTGGTTAGACCTAACAAGTTTTGAAAGTCCAAATACAATCCTAAAATTTGTTAATGTATTTTTAAAGTTTAACTACTTAGCGCCATGTTCTATCATCAAGAAAAGATTTCAAAAGCAGACGGTCGCCATAAAAGACAGAAGAAAGCACTGAAGTATGCCATGGCAGCCAAGTTCTGCAATTTCTTGTTAAAGTTTTGTGAGGTGAAGTTGGCCTAATGCAGATATTTCCAGAGATGGGGAGCTGGCAGATACGATGCACATTGGCATTCTACTAATGAGAAAATAAACTGGTCCAAGTGTTTGGAAAGTACACAATGTGTATTTGTGTATCACTATCTGTTAATGATCCGAGTAGTATAATTGGAAGTTACAAATGACTTTCACGACTTAAGAAGTAAATGATTTTCTCAAACCACATGTGTTGCCTTGTAGGAGCTATTCATTCCAGAAAGCTTTCTTTTACTTAAAAATATATGAGCATTATAATAATAATGATAATAATAATTATTATTATTATAATAAAAACATGAGCATTATAATAATATGCAATTTTTAAAATAAAGTGGAAGAATCGATGGTTGTTAGTAACTAAACATTAGATTTTGCTGGCCCTGAGTTCACTATGTAGCTCATGCAAGCCTCGAACTCAGCAATCCTCCTACCTCTGCCTCCCGAGAGCCAGGATTACAGGTTTGAGCCACCAAACCCAGTATCTGTGGTATGTGGTACTGATTGCCAGTGGGTGTGAACCACCACGTCCAACCTTGTTGTATGTGGTTCCCGGGAATTGAACCAGAGATCTTGCGCTTGCTAGGCAGGCACCAGAACCACTGAGCTAAATCTCCAGCTCCCTAGACTTTTCATAATTACAGCAGATTGTTTCTTGCCAAGCATCCAGTGCAGCGTAATGAAAACTCATTTGCAATGTTTTATCCAATGTTTTATTTTACAGATCCAAGCTTCTATGTAATCAGCACTATTTTGTCTTACACAATCATTTGAATAGAATTTAGCAAAATTAGAATATCGAGGTGAGGATGTCACACAGTGATTCCACACAACTGCCTGGTGAGCACAAGGTCTTGAGTTCTAATACTGGTACAGCCAAAAAAATTATGATATCAGCTTTGGAAGATGTGCATGAGAGGGAGGCAGAAAAATGCCTTTTTTTCTAAAAAAGAAATCAAATATTGAAGAGCTGATGACAACATGAAAGATACTTTAAAGTGTTATTAAATTTTAAAGCTGTTTCCACATGGTAACAGCAGCAGAACACATATAACAGATTTTCTTTTTGCTTTAAAATAATTTAGCATTATACACATACATATATTGTCCTTGAAAAATTCAACTGATAGTTTAATTCATATTTTCAGCATTAGTTATGCCTGGTCATATTAAAGTTAGTTTGTATTTGGAACACATTAATAATAAAGCTTGCCTTTTTATAGATTGATGATGGCTTTGTACACTATGGGAATTATCCTTAAATAACATTCTTTGGGGTTTACACTAATTATAGGACAATAAGAATTAATTAATCAGGATTTGGTTTTCTAGAAAACACAGTACTTCATGGAGGTTAAGCAGCTTGACATTATTCGGCACATAGAAAAAAAATTGAGTGAACATTAGCTATGTAACTCATTCCAATCTTTCAACACTAAGGGAGGAGACACAACCATGGATTTAATTGACCAGCACTACAAATACACAGGACTGAAAATAGACCATAAGCAGGAAACATATCCAGTCAGGATGTGTGGACAATCCAGTGGACATGACTCCACATATTTTCAGAGCTTATAATCTAATCTTATTACCATAACATTTAAAATGGAAGGAAACCTCATGATCACTGTCTCTAGAGCCTATCAAGGCATCTGGAGCTCTAGAAGCTCTAGAAGTCTCCATAGCTAGAAAGCTTCAGGTTACTGTGTCCCAAAGTTAAGTAGAGGCGAGACAATAACTCATTTCCATTTTGTACTTAATATTCACTTAATGTAGATAATCTCAAAATATTGCTTACCTTTGCTAAGAAAAACTGACATGAAATACAGAATGTATAGAAAAGTTATGAATTCTGGCTTCAGACAATAAAGAAAATTGAAGGTGGATCTTTTGAGGGCAAACAATAAAGGTTAAGGCATTCTTCAAGTCAAGGTTACTATTTTCATACCAGTATTATTTTTCATGAATTTTCAATGGTTCTGTCTTAACTCTACCTAAGGCCATGTACGTTATTTTCCTCCCTTAGCTTCTCAAGTGTGTGCCACAATGCTTAGCATTTTAAATCTCATTTAAATGAAATGCAAACTTTTAAATCTATGACCCTATTTGTAGTAACTCAAAAATAATTTGGTAATTTTACTTTCAAAAATCTGCAAGAGCATTACCTTTGATGACAAAAATTAAGCTATAATTTAACAAATGGTTTGATTGACCATAGAAAGATATAGAACTCTATATTTGCAATTCAGATTTTAAGATTAATTTTTCTGTTAAAATTCAGACCTATAACTGCTGCTATACTACTGTTATAAAAATAACTGGAGAATAGTCAGTGAGTTCAGCAATATCAAACCAGTTTAATATGGATCTCAGTGTCTAATGATATGATAGATCAATTTCTCTGAAGCTCAAATTTTCAAAACAAAATTGGTCATTAAAGAAAAGGAATCAATTCCCACCAACTTCATGGAGAAGAGAAGCTTAAATTGGAGAAAAAATATACTTATATTCAAGCACTTCACGTTTCATTGATCTTTTGCTGAACTTTATCTCATGATCAAAACAAATGAGTGACAGGATGGATAGTCAACTTGATTGGCTTTAAGCTCAGTGGTCGGCAGAGCTTACTTCCGGGTGTGTCTGGGTAGGGCATGAAGGATGACTTTGGCTCTGTATCTTGTTCCCCATCCCTTCCGCTTCGGTGTTGCTCTTCTGCTTCGCTTCCCAGCCACCAAGAGCTAAGTAGCTTTTCCTGCTACTTTCTTCCGCCATGATGTTCCTGCCTTTAACTCAGCCAACTATAGACTGAGTCCTCTGGATGGATCACAAGCAAATGAAATTTCCTCAGCTATAAGTCGTTAGTATTAGGAGGTATTGTGACCTTGTGATGAGAAAACTAATACAAAATGTTTACATAAATTACATGGAAAGTTCAACTTTGTACATAAGAAGAGTGTATATTTCTAAATTTAACTGTGAGGAAAAATATTGGTAATAGATAATTTATTATGCTTGTATGCACAGTTTTATTATCAAAGCAATATGCATGGTCCACTTCTAAAAGACTCTCCTGTCTGTATAAACTGTCCACATTGTGAAATCTCCATTTTTTAAGCAAATATTTCATGAAAAAAAATGAAATATTCAACATAATAAGCATGATTAAGAGATCTAAAATATGTTATATTGATATTAGCTAAAGAATATAATTCATCTAAAGTTTGATGGCACTTTCATTTGATAACTCAGTTCTAGGGTATATTACAATGGTACCTCAGTTCACAAACTTAATTATTTCCCTGATTCTGGTTGCATGCTAACAGAATCAGACTGTGGATGTAGCTCAAGCAGTACTGTGCCTACCTTGCAAACACCAAAAACTAACTTCCATCCCGCACCACAAGAAAATAAACAAACAAACAGAGTCAAATTCAGTGGTTAAGTTCAATGTTGACCTTATGTGGAAATTTGATTTGGTTCTCATTTAACTTGGTTTGCAACCTGAATTTGGGAAGAATTGAGGTACTACTGGCTTCAGTCTTGTAAACGACTTCTTATGGGAGATGCTGACAGATGATATTGCTTTGTTTTATCCTCTTATGTGTTGCTTTTACTTGCTACTCGTTGTACGTAGTACTTAGCCTAAGTGTCACTTCAAAGTTGGCCTTCTTCTTCTGAGCCCCATTTCAGATCTCTTCTATGTTATTCAACCCATCTACCTAGTTTCCTGCTGAAAGATTTCACTTTTTTTTTTCCCCATGTGTATGTATTTTTTTTTTTTAAACAGGGTCTCGCTTTGTAGTTCAGGCTGGCCCTGAGGTCACTATGTAGCCCAGGCAAGCCTCGAACTCAGCAATCCTCCTGCCTCTGCCTCCCGAGTGCTGGGATTACAGGCGTGAGCCACCACGCCCGGCACTGTGGTATGTGGTATTGATGGCTGGTGGGCGTGAGTCACCATGCCCAGCATTGTATGTGGTTACCCAGATCAAACTAAGGGCCTCGTGCTTGCAAGGCAGGCACTGGAACCACTGAGCTAACCCTCTGGCCACCATTTGTATATCTTTTATTGGATTTAAATTGCCCTTGGGCTGCTCGCTTCAACAGCACATATACTAAATTGCCCCTGGGCATGAATGAATGTTTCTTATAATATTTTGTTCAGAATTCCACAAAGATTGTCCTATAGCATTATCAAAATACACTGTGGAATTTGGGAGGGGGAGGGACAGTGCTGGGGATGGAGCTCTGGCCCTTGTGCGTCTGAGGTTGGCTTGGGACCACTTGAGCTAAGTCCCCAGCCCCCACTATGGAAATTTTTAACTAGTATTTTTCCAACTGAAGAAGAGAAACATGGATCCTGGAAAGACTTCACTTTTGACACAAAATTAAATAAATAAATTTTGAGAAGGACCACTTCAGCTAGAAGTTGAAATTATAAATTAATCATACAGTACGCACTTCATAGGGGGATTCAAAGCAATACAAGGAATACAGATGACTCCCCTAAGACAAGAGAATGTTGCATATATTTATCAAGCAAAGGAGAGGGAAAGAAAAGAATTTAAACTGACCATGAAGTATTCCAGAGGAAGTTGAAAGGAGACAGAAACCAAGATCGTTGAAAAAGTCAAGAGAGAAGATACTTGGTATTCTTCCAAAATTGCTAGGAAGGTGTTAAAAGAAGCTCAGGAATACACTGTAGCATGACTGACCCGTTTGTTCTTTCTTTCATTTACTTCAGAAGATATCTGTCACATGCCTACCACTCACGTGGCACAGTGGTAAGTGCTAGGAGTGAGGGCAGAAGAGACAAAGATGCTACGGGGCTCTGGGCTAAGAGCAGTCTAAATGTCCATCAACTGGAGAGTGGATAAAGAAGATGTGGCTTTTTTATAAAATGGAATATTACTCTGCCATAAAGAATGACAAGATCGATCCATTTAGGTGCAAATGGAGACACCTGGAGGATACACTAATAAGTGAAATCAATACATCACAGATAGACAATTTCCGGATCTTCTCTTTGGCATGAACACCTGTAGATGCAAATGAGTTCTAGAAAGTAGGACAGCTTTTATAGAGTGGAATATTTCTATAGGAAACTTGGTGTGGGAATGTGATGAGGGGAAGGAATAAATATGATAGAGAAAGAAAATAAAAGAGCATGTATAAAGGGGGGAGGAGGTGTGGGTGGGTAGGGATATGGGTAAAAATGAGAATTAACTTGTGTCATATACCGGTACAAATTCCCCAATGTCATATGTGATTGTGAGATGTATATAAATTGTACCAATAAAGAATTCAATTAAAATTTAAAAAAACAAAGAGCGGTCTAACGAGTCCTGTTTGGATTCAGGCTAATGCCCTAGGAGAAGCCCCCAGGGGTGAAATGATCAGATATAAAACAATGTTCTAATGACACGTGCAGAAGAGATTAAAGGGTGATTCCATTGGACAAAGGAAGAGCATGCTGGAACTCTTACTAACAGATTCAAGGTATGGCATTCAGTCACCTTGCCTGAGATGGTAGCACTCAAGAGGAAAAAAGTTCTACTTACAAATTCTTCCTGTGTTTCAGCCAGCATTTCTCAGCCTCACCTTTAATCTTTCCACTCAGACATTTTCATAGTATGTCTTTGATGAGATTTTAACACCAAGCTAAAAGTATATGATTTTATTGACCATATATATGTCTATTCTTAACACAGAATGAACTGTTTCTTCTTCTCCTACAAAATACAAAAGCAAAAAAAAAAATGGACTTCTTTGAAGTAATTTGCTAGTATAATTCATGAAGTATGCACGTTCAAAAGTCAGAATTCAACGAATCATGACAGCAATTTGGATGCAGGAAAAAAGGGAACGGAGTGGCAAACTTTCTAATTTGTGTAATTTGACGATGACCTCTTTGAGAGAAGGAAAGCTGGAAATAACCCAGATTTGAATGAGGTCAGACAAGAGTCCTGGTTTTGTTTAGCATATCAAACCCAAGTTGCCTTTGGGAACTCCTAGTGCGGGGATCTAATGCCTCATGGCATCTGGTCTGAGCAGGGAGTGTATCAGAGCAAAGAGGCCTCTATAAATCATTGCATTTCTGAAGATCAATCACATCTTCCAACTTAACAAAATCTGACACTGAAGCCTGCTCAGCCAGGGCAGTGCTGGTGGACTTGGACCAAGGGTAGAGCAAAAATAAGAGAGAATGCCTCGATCCAAATGTTTACAGAGTTTAAGTGAGTGAAGGAAACTTCATGTGTATCCAAAGATACGGAAGGGGAGGGCGCATTTTCCTTTAACACCTGACCAACTTTTAGAGCTGGTGGGAAAAGTGGGATTAAACAATAAAACCTTTCCAAAAGGTGTGCATGTGACTAGAGAAGAAAAATATGACAGTGTTTGCATGTCAAAGAGTTGGGAAGATGACACAATTAAAACATCTCAACAAGAAGAGTTTTCATCATTTTTAAATTTTCACCTAGGAATGCAGAAGAAGTATCAATTGATTTTTATACAAGAATTAGTTTAGATCTCTTCTCAGCCTTTTGGCTAAGATCAAGTGAAGAATTAGTTTAGAGAGGTTCAGTGGAAAGACAAAATTATAGTGAGAAAGTGGCAATGAAATAAGATAAACTAAACACGCTTTGTAGGTTAAGATTAAAGAACCCTCACTTGCGTACAAAGTTACTTCATGAGTTTTACACAGTTTTTGAGAGCTGACTTTTGCCAAACACTAATGGGATTTAGTCCTTATATTAAGAGATTTCAAAGTACTTCTGTTCCCAAATCTGTACCTGACATGTTTGTAATCCTTGTTAGGTGGTGTAACTCCAGTCATGAATTTACTTTTTTTACAAAGTAAATTTTAATGTCTTGTTAAATTTTCTAGCAGAATAGTAATGAATAGTAATTGATATGTATTTTAGAAGTTGTACAATATTGCTTATTAGAAATTATTTCATTCAAAAAAGCTATTGATTTTTATCAATTTCAGATCTATCACTATTATATAATTAAAGATTCTAAAATTATTAAACTTGACTTCCATCATTTGCAATAATTAATTACTTGGTACTAGATACTGTATCAATAGTACAGTTGAGTAGCATAATTTAACTTATAAAAATTAACAAGGCATATACATTACTGAGAATTATGAAACATATTTTAGGTTATGTATCCTGAAAAATAACTGACATGGTAATATTGTAGGATTATAGAAAATATGCTATATTTAAGTGCTTCAGAACTTTTATTCTTTAGATGCTAACATTTTTATTATATCCTTGTAAAATTCTGTAATATATACCACATAGGAAAACAGAATGCATCAAAAAACAAAATTCTTCTCAAGAAGTGCTAGATTGGGCCGGAGATTTAGCTCAGTGGTTCTGGCGCCTGCCTTGCAAGTACAAGGTCCTGAGTTCAATCCCATAACCACATACAACGCTGGGCGTGGTGACTCACGCCCACCAGCCATCAATACCACATAACATAGTGCCGGGTGTGGTGGCTCACGCCTGTAATCCCAGCACTCGGGAGGCAGAGACAGGAGGATTGCTGAGTTCGAGGCTTGCCTGGGCTACATAGTAAACTCAGGGCCAGCCTGAACTACAAAGCGAGACCCTGTCTCAAAAAAAAAGAAGTGCTAGATAGTTTTTTTAAATCATGCTTCAGTATTTATCTTTACATTTCAAAGAAAAATTAGGCATGTCTATTAAAATTAGTGGCTAAGAGTTGCCTAATTTCAAATATTGTGAAATATACATTGTTGTTTGCCAATTATATAAAACAATAGTTAGATAAAATAATAATGCTTTAATATTTTGGCAAGCTCAAAAGACCCACAAATGTTGAAATAATGAAAGTAGAGACCGAAATTGAAAATTGTTCTCAAAATGAACTTTAGTGAATAAAATTCTCAGCAGAATACTTTTGAAAACTGTGGGATGTTTATCATCTTGTAAATCCAAATAGGACATTACCTTGTGAAGTCACAGATAGACATAGCATAAGGTTCTTAATTTCTAATGTATACACAGTGTTGTGTGACTATCTCTTGAGGGTCATTCTTCTCATATAACTTCACCTCCAAAGGTCGAATTGGCATCTTACACAACCTGGATCGCTTTCTCATGAAAAAATTCATTTATTGCTATAATACAAAATGGAAGGAGTTTTAAGTAAATACCCTCGTGGTAAATGTTTTGTTCTGGACACTGCTTAATTTTATATTCTTGTGAAATATTTATTAGTTTTCCTACTTATTTATAATGTCAGAAAAGCACTACATCGCATATGCGTTTCAAATCATCCAGATGCAATGGTGCATGCCTGAAATCCCAGCATTTGGGAAGTTAAGGGACTTAAGGGGCTATGTAGTGGTTGGGGCTATTCTAGGAAGATCCTGTCTCAAAACAAAATTAAACTCACAGTATTTAACATCTATATTTTACATTAATATAACCAACATACAGAAAAAGGTTTTAAATAATTTTGAAGATCATCTGGAAGAAGTATTGCAGAAAGTAGAGGAAATGTCTGACAAAGATCACTTAATGAAATACAACACAAGAAGAGAAGGGATGGGAAAGCATGTGTAAGACACAAATGACCTCAAGAGAAGATAACCAACTCTGAACTTAGTTTGCGATCCTAATACAAGCAAACTTCTTGTATTTATTTCCTATGGCTGGTGTAACAAATTCATATAAATCTATTGACCTTAAAAAATACTGGTAGTAGCTAACAGGGCCGGGGACCGGAAGTTGTCATGGAGCTAATATCAAGCTGTGCGCCCATCCGAACTCTCTCTGCAGAAGCTGCTTCCTGCAGCTTCTACAGGGCTCACATTGCTAGTTCATGGTCACGTACGTCACTCTGCCTGCTGTCTTTATTGTTGTGTCCCCTTCTTAACTTTCTCTCTTCTTCTGTCACGTAAGGAATCTGGTGACTATACTGGGCCTGCTCCGACGTGATAGGATTATTTCTGCATCTCCAGACTCTTGGCTCAGTGACACCCACAGATCCCTTGTGCCATGGCAACACGTTCAGTCCTGGGATTAGGAATGCACAGCGTTAGGGACCGTGATTTTGCCGACAATCGTGGATTTCTATGATCGCTGAAATTTGGAGCCATGCTGTCTTGGAACTACTAAACTGATCAACTTCTCATGGACCAAAATGATGATGTGAAAACTTCCATGTATATGTCGGGACTCAAATATGTCAACAATATTCTCTCTTTTAAAAACTGAACGACTGAAAAGATACTTTTATTTGAGAAATGCAGAAGAAAATCACCGACTGAAATTTGTAGGCCTGGTTTACGTAGATTTTCCTTGTCAACATGATTTCGTCACTTAAAAAGTTTGCGTGCAATACCTCTGCTCGTTTTTATGCTTTGGTTTCAGTCCCCAAACCACAAGTGTCCTTGCTAAGATATATTCTTCTGTTCATAGTTTACTTTGATTTTTTTTTTGTTTTGACAACTACTTGTAAACAATGTTTGTGCTTTTCTGTAGCCACAATTGTTAAATCTGATTTATCCTGTCACATGATTAGAGCAATTTTCCTCAAAGAATTTCTAAATTATATATATATATATATATAATGCATATGGATTACCTATATACATATAGATTTTTTTCTCTCAGTTTCATGAGGTAACAGGGTAGCTATCTGCTGGGTCAAGGGACCTGAGAGCATTTCTAAATTCTGTGGTAAATGCTTCTTTCAGGGGGGTCTTTGTTTTGTTAAAACAACAAAAAGCCTGAAGGCCGTCGTGTGTTCTTCTGTTAGTATTGTCCCACATATTTTCTTCTGTTACCACGTTAGTCTCAGGCAGACTGACTGCCCTAACCACCCACTCCAGTCCTTACTGGCTTCATGCACTTTAGCGTCATCGCCCATTCCGGTCATGGTCTAGAACAGATCAGCACTGTGGAGCACGAGCTAGTAAGCTCGGGCAGCCATCATGAGTACCACAGAATGGGTGGATTCGACAGTTAGAACTTATTTCCTCACAGTTCTGGATGTTAAAAGTCCAAGAACACCACTCCGGCCAGCTCACTTTATGGCAAGTGCTCTTTCCTGGTTCACACAAGCTACTCTTCCTGCGTGCCCTCTGTGATGGAAGGAGGGTGATTTTCTATCCTTTCTCTTTTTTCTTGTTTTCTCTCTCTTTTTAAGGCAACCAACCTTATCACATTAAAGTTAGACTCACACAGTAGAAGGAGAAATTGCTTTCCTTCTATATCTTTTTCTTCTCTATATGCAACCAATCCTTTCAGATTAGCATGTACTCAGGTTTTTAGATTAAAAAAAAAACTTACCATCTAAAAGCTCCATCTTCAAATGCTCTGGCACTGGGGATCAGAGCTTCACTATACCCGTGAAGATGCAGGACACCACACACTCCAGGACAACCCACTCTACACAGTCTGGGTTCTGGGCTAAAGTGGGTGCAATTTGTGACTTTCTCAAACATCCAAATATTTTACTGAATTCCATCATGGCATGTGTATAGAGAAGATGATATAGGATGGTTAAAAACAGCTAGATCCTATTCAAACGATGTAAACATCCCTTTTGGTCCTATTCTCTTCCCACAGAATTTAGTCTTATGCCCACACTTGAGGTTAAACAAAAGCTGAAAACTCCAGTCTAGACATAAAACAAGGCAGAGAAAGGAAAGTACACAATGCAACACTAACACTACTAGCGCACATCTATAACCAGTCCTCAAAAAGGGAACATGCATAGGAATCACTGAAAGAATTATTGGAACACGGGGCCGGAGGGTTAGCTCAGTGGTTCCGGCGCCTGCCTCGCAAGCGCAAGGACCTGAGTTCAATCCCCGGTAACCACATATAATGCTGGGCGTGGTGGCTCACGCCTGTAATCCCAGCACTCGGGAGGCAGAGACGGGAGGATTGCTGAGTTCGCGGCGGCTTGCCTGGGCACCATAGTGAGCTCAGGGCCAGCCTGAACTACAAAGAGAGAACCTGTCTCCAAAAAAAAAGAATTATTGGAACATAGAATGAGTTCAGGAAAGTTATAGGTTATAAGATCAATAAGCAAGATGAGTTGTATTTTATTTTAAAAATTATTCATATATGTCTGAGATACATAATACACTCATAGCTGGGAGTTGGAAGAACTTCATATTGCATCTGGAATCATTTATATGCATATGTATGTGAAAACATGTATATAGTGTGCATAGTCTATTATAATGATTATTATTTCTTGTGACCAATGATAAAATGGGCCATCACATAAATGCAATTTGAATATAGTTTTCTAAGGTCCATAGAGTTTGAACTTCAGAAACTCTAGGAAAAAAAGATTCTAGAAAGTTTTTGTTTAATAAATTTCTTTTGAATTTTTTAACTGATCCACACACATAAAATCTGTACATATTAATGAAGAATCATGTTGATATTTCATCATATATATACCATGTATGTGTTGCATAATGTTTAAAGCAAGTTAAAGATATTCATTTCCCCAAATATTTACCTCTTTAAGGTTAAAACTTTCAATATTCTCTCTTGAATGTACCATGTACTACTGTTATGAAAGATCACAAGGGCTGGGGATTTAGCTCAGTCATACCATGCCTACTTTGCAAGCACAATGGCCTGAGTTTGATCCCAAGTAGTACCATAAAAATAAATAAAATAGGGGCTGGAGATTTAGCTCAGTGGTTCCAGTGCCTACCTAGCAAGCACAAGGTCCCTGGTTCAATCCCAGTAACCACATACAACAATACTGGGTGTGGTGAGTCACAACCACCAGCACTCAGTACCACATACCACAGTGCCAGGAGTAGTGGCTCATGCCTGTAATTCTAGCACTCAGGAGGAAGAGGCAGGAGGATTGCTGAGTTCGAGGCTTGCCTGGGCTACATAGTGAGCTCATGACCAGCCTGAACTACAAAGTGAGACTCTGGTTCAAAAACAAATAAACAAACAAACAAACACATAAATATTTTTTTTTAAAATCACAATATGTAAGAAATAAACCAGAGCATCTTCTTCTCATCTCACTATAACTTAGCAGTCATTAATAAACTTTTCCCTGTGCCTCCATTTCCATTCTTCTCAGCCTCCAGTAACCTCCATTCTACTCCTCACTTTTATGAAATCAAATTTTTAGATTTCACACATGAGTGAAATCATGTAGCACTTGTATTTCTTTCCCTGGCTTATTTCATTCAACGTGATGATCTCCAGTTCCAATCATGTTAGCAGGATGTCATTTTCATTACTTTCTATGGCCAAACACTATTCTGTTCATACTATGTACATACTCTTATTTTCTTTGTATGTTCATCAGTTGATAGACACTTAAATTTTCTGGTTTCTTGGTTATAAAAAAATATCCTTAACTTACTTCAGAGAAGCATTTTACAAAATACAAGATACATTCCTGAACAATATAAAAGAATCTAGGTAAAAAAAGAAATTTATAATCTTGTATTATCTACCACAATACCACGTGCTTCAGATACACTGGAATGTTAGGAAATGCAGTGTATCAGATGATATTCCCCTTATCTGTTTCTTCTAAATGAGCTAAATTAGTGCATGGTGGTCCTATTATGGATGTATCTAGTCTTGATGCACTTATCTTTCATTATACTATCTATAAAGATCCTGTAACAATCATCTGCAGTAGTTTTTTTTTAAATGCACAACACACAACAAAAAAAGTGACAGCTGAGGAAAGATACCATTTTTCTAAGACTAGAGAGAAATAAAACTTTCAGAGCATAAGGCAGGTTACAACCAAGTTTTAGGATTGTGTCTACAGACAGAATTAGACAGAAACAAATTCTAGTCTTCCTGTCTCAGACATAGAAGGAAGTAAAAATGAAGAAGACAAAGATCTTCATGAGTGTAAAAATTCATAATAATAAGAAAATCATGAAAAGCAAACTTCAAAGTAAGTTCCCTTCCTGAATGTCAAAAAGAAATTAGCAGTCAATGGGGAAAATAAATTAATACAAGATTCATGTTATGCAAACGACAGCTGACTTCCATATTGTTGAAAGAAGCATATTCTTCTGATTCCGCCCAAGTGTACATTATTCTAAAAGTCATGCTTGGAATTTCAGCCAAAATGGAACTTGAGAAAACATTATGCAAATATCTCTTCTTGTTTGAATTGCCTCAAAATCCTTAGGCCTGTATATCAGCAGAGAGTATATATGTGGGATAAGTTTTAAAATATATAAAATACAAACATCCACTGTCCGAACAGTCATCCTTAATTTTCCCTTTTTATTGTACCTACTGCATTTATACAGAGTTAATATGGGGTGCCACAAACAACCCAACCAACTCCATGGAGTAGGAGTCTTTGTGTAGAATTCAAGATGTTAATATTTCCTCTCTAACTAAATTAGCTCCACATGTTTTGTGCTGCAACGAATCTCTTTCCTGTGGAATTAGGCATGGTCTGACTCATTCTTTACTTTTTGAGCACAACAATTTAATCCAGAGTAGTCCTCATTTTACATAGCCTCGGGCTCCTTCCCCACTGCCATGTACCAAAGGTGTGGAAATAAGAGAGAAGGAAGCCCTAAAGTCACCCTTGGGCAGGAGATGTGCCCAGTCAGCTAAAAGTAGTTGGACATACACATCATGTGTCTGAAGACAAGTAATTTCTATGTTAGCTACTGAATTATTGGGCTGATAAGGTTTCCAATGATTCCTGAAAATAGTAATGAGACTTTTATTTTAATGGAGAATGACCTACATGTCCCACCTTTATACTTTAGGATTTACTGAGCTTAACCATGATAAAAGCGGTCCATATTGCAGAATTTTGAACACTGATAGACAATCATGCACCTAGTAAGGAGAGAGTCGAACTCAGTTCTCTTGGCTCTAAGGACAACATTTTGATAAATCATTTTCATTGTTTTTTCGAAGTGGCCTCTCACAGAGGCAAGGAGAGTTCACTGTGACTTCAAGTTATGAAGCAAAGCTTAGAAAGATGAAATGTTTTTTGAGACCTGAAAGCTGAGATAAAAAATCTGACCATCTATGTGGTAAGCAGAATTTCCAGGCCAGCAATCTTTTGCCCCCTTAGTCAGTTCACTCAGAGGTCTTAGCTGAAGCCAGTCCCAATACCTTGTTGTCTTCTTAGATACAGAGGAAGATTCTTGGAAGAGGAAAGAAAGAATACAGGTCAAAGATGAAACAGGAACACTTGAACAAGCCACATCTTGCTTGCTTTTATATCCACTTACCCTAGCATGGTGTCTTCAGCACAATGATAATAGATATTTAATATTCAAAGACTAAAGGAATGAATTAGGTGAAAAGATATAATTTAAGTGCTATATCTTATTTTGATTCATTAGCTTTCATACCAAAGATCTCATTGTATTTATAATTATAAAGATTTACTATATATCTGTATATAACTGTATACTTTGGTTTAGGACTTCCCACTTCTCAATGTTTTAGTTAATGCTGCTTACTTTTAGGCTTGGATTTTTTTTCTCATAAATATAATGAGAGAGATATGATAATTGTATTATAAAGTTATGTCAAGCTGGACTGCAGTTCCCCTAGTCAATTTTCTTCAGAGTAATTTTATTCTAGGCTAACAATCTGGTTGTTAAAATTTTGGCCATATACAGATATAAATTTACATTCTGGGTGTGGCCTCATTCTAACAGCCTGGTGGAAAGACGGCTATAAAATTTTCTAGTGTTTTTAATACTTATTGAACATCTATGTAGTTTTCAGATATTTTTCCACCAACCAGTTCTTGAAAATCTCTACCTTAAAGGGCTGAATTAGAAAAATCCTGCAATTTATAATTGATATTCTAACAGTAATGTGCAAGATATCAAAAAAGGGAGGAAAATATTCAATTGTATTTCTCAGTCAATTATGAAAGGGTTCACATTTGAATGAAAAGAGCATAGAGTTGCATCAAGCAGCAAAGAGACAGAACAGACTCAGTTCCAGGAAGTAGCCACCATATTGCTTTTGGAGGTACGCCAGATGACTCAGCAGAGGCAGACGGGCTGAGGAGTGAAGCAGGCCCTGGCCTAGAGAGCCCTCTAGACAACGTTAAGTCTTTGTATTTTATTGTCACTTATGAGCAATAGCTTTAAAAATATTGAAAATGAATGGCAATTAAATTTCAGGGCAGTGTTTTGTTGTTGTTGTTGTTGTTTTGTTTTGTTTTGTTTGAGACAGGGTCTCACTTTGTAGTTCAGACTGGCCCTGAGCTCACTATGTAGCCCAGGCAAGTCTTGAACTCACAGCAATCCTCCTGCCTCTGCCTCCCAAGTGCTAGGATTACAGGCTTGAGACACCTCACCCAGCACTGTGGTGTGTGGTACCAGGGATGGAACTCTTGACTTCATTACCTACGAGGCAGATGCTGGAAACACTGAGCTAAATCCCCGGCCCTACCTTTCTATTTTGACAATCTGTGTGGCAGCCATTAGAGGGGTGAGAAAGGTCAGGCTAACAGAGAATCCAGTTACTGCAGAGGAGTAGGGAAGAAAAACTGAGTCTACACTGAGCTTGTTTGGAGGGAGATACTACTGCTTACGACCTGGTGCAGCATTTGACGCTATTCAAGTTTCTTGTAATGTGCCATAGAATAACTTGGTCAGCTTCATCTCAAAATTCGTTCCCTGCAATAAAATTAAGAAAGGGAAAAGTGAAATATGTGAGCAAATAACAACTAATCTGAATAATTAAACTGATCTCTTCAGAAAATATCGCTGCACTGTCTCCTGCATGTCATGAAGCAAGTGCCTGGAGAGGTCTAAAGCCAGAATGAAAAGTATGAAACTCTCACAGACAAGCCACAAACTCACTGAACACAACTCTTCCCTGAAACAGGACATGTATTGCTTCTGACTTGAGGATATTACTTTTTCCTTGATTTATTAGTAGACCAATAAGTATTAAGGATACCACTAATACTGTAATGTTCCTTGATCAATTTAGTACATAGGCTTTTTCAATACTATGTGAATATACTGAGTGTTCAAAATTAAAATGTGAACTAAAATTCAGCTAAAGTAGTTAAAAATTTGAAAAATATTCTATTAATATAAAGAATGTTGTGGTATATGACTAATGTTTTGTACGGTTTCTCATATGACAAAATGTTTTTAAAGTACACATATCACTTCTCTAATAGATATTATCATAATATATTTGCATCTAATTAGCTTTTCTCCATGTTCTTCAGTGACAAAATTATTAAATAACTTTAATGATTTCTTGAGTTGATTGAGTTTAACATTTTATATTGAGTCAACATTTTTCTTAAATTTTGGTAAATTCACCAAGCCTTCTGTAAATATCTTTCAATATTTTTATGCTTCCACTAATTAAACTCTGTAAAACAAAACAAAACAAAACAAAAAACTTCCGATGGAATCCTTACACTTAAATAAGGATTTCCTTTTCATTATTTTATCCCAGGCAGATGCCAAAATCATATCTTGGCATTTTGCTAACCATTACTTACTTAGAAAGGCCTAGATGACCTGATTTCCATGATCTGTCCCAGGTAGTCCTCTCTCTGGAAACACAGTTGTATTTTATGCTCAGCCCTCCTTTGAAGCCAGTTATTTTAACCAGGTACTGTCAGCTTAGTCACACTGACGTCAATGTAATGGATTTTACTGAGAATTCATTCTGCTCTGCTGGCCAACATATACTTCATGATCATAAACATGACACTCCAGACCTCATCCTCTTTCAGGGAAAACAAGATGGAAATATTCCTGGGAGGTGGACATTCAGAGCTACGGCACTGTGGGAAATATCTAAGGGCACCCACGCTGTATGCACAGCCAGGCTCCCATGGGCTTTCCTCCCAGCAGCCTGCCCTTCAATTTAGTAAAGAAAAACTATGCACACCATGTGTGCTTTTGAAACGTTGCATTTCTATTCCTACTTAACTATTAACAGAAGCCATATAACCATAGTACTTACTCCTAAACACTATTTAATTTATACTTATAAAGTTTTTATGTCAGGATTTTCTGCAACTATATTGCCTGGGCAACCTACGGAAAATCATTTGAGTAAAAACTTTATACTATTTTTGTGACTTGTCTGTGGCCAGTCAATTAGATAAAAGATAGCGTTTTACATACACTATAGTCTATTATTAAAGAAAAGTGAATTGTAATGAACATTTAATTATTCTGCTTAATATAGAAGAGTCTACTTAATGTGACTCACAATAGTATTTCTAACAAGCAAACTAGAATAAGTCTTTTATAGATCAAGAAACAATGTAACAAATTAAATTGTTATTTGTTGTTGCTGTTTTGAATAAAAAAGGCTTGTATTGCTGTTATGGTAATTGTTTGAATCTTAAAAGTTCCTCAAAATCTCCTGCTTGAGAGTTAATTTGATCATAGTGACACCGTGGTCATTGGTGAGCTCGTCCACCAATGAGTCCAGCAGCTCGGTGAATTGTTAGCAGGTAGGGTCTGGTGAAGGGGAATAACTGTGGACATGACCTTCAAGGGTGTATCTTTCTCCTCAGCCCTTTCCTCTTCTCTGTCCCCATTTTCACCACCATAGTGAGAGCAGATTTGCTCTACCCAGGCCTTTCCACCTTGTCACTTCCTCTTTGGAGCTGGCTGACCATACCAGGCCTGAGATCTCTAACACTGTGAACCAAAATAAACCTCTCCTCCTGTAAGTTGTGGGTGTTTGGTATTGTGTCTCAGCAAGAATCACTAAAGACAGGTTGTGGTAACAGAGAAGGGGGTCATTGCCATGACTATACCTGAACATGTAGTTGAGAAGCCTTGGAACTGTCTTGCTGTAAGGATTTGGAATTTTTTGGAGATGGCGCTAGGGAAGCACTTGAATGCTATAAATCAAGCTTGATAGAAGATTCTGGTCAGAGCTCAGAAGACAAAATGCTGAGATAAATGCAAGTGGTAAAGACAAGGCTCAGGCTTTTTCAGTTAGGAACTCCATTGTCAGTTGGACTCACAGCCCTATGTATTACATTCTGGCAGAAAACCTGTCTATATTTCGGTTGTGACCGGAGAGTTTGCAGGTCATTTAAAGTAAGCATGGTGAGCTCAAGGAGCCTAGATCATGCAAGGCCAATTGAGAGTTTTCTAGAGTTCAGCTATCCAGGCACTCAGAGTCATTTCCTGCAATGACAATCCAAGGGGATCTAGAGAAAGAAAAAGAGACTGAGAGAGAGAAACTGAGACACAGAGACAGAGAGACAGAGTTAAACACTTGCAACAGACAATGACACAGCATAAACATTCCTATTCTAAAGAGAAGAAAATGAAGACAGAGCTGAATGGAACCAAAACAAGAGTAGCAAAAGCCATTCATATGTAAATGGATGCACTTTGTGATCATAAAAAGTGAAACAAGTTAGATACACACGTTAAATATCTCAGTTTCTCTTAAATGAGAAACTAGTGTGTGTGTGTATTACATATTTAATATACATAGTACATATATATGCATATAAAGAGCAAAAAGAATGATAGATAAATAGAAATTAGAGAGGTAGAGAGACGTTTTCAAATAAATGAGGGTATTAACTATTAATTCAAATAAATGAGGGAGACAGAGTAAGGGGGTAGGGGAGATAATGAGGGCTGGAGAAAAAAGAGAACTGAAGAAAATGAGGAAAACAGAGGTTTTGCAAACGGAAAGGTGGACAAGGGTTGGAAGGACCAGGGGAACAGCGCACAGTAGGAGAGAGAATGAGAAGAACTCAGATGAACTGCTACACACATATACTAATTTACCACGACAAATGTAATCATTCTGTACTGCAGACATGGGCTAATGAAAAGAAGAAAATGTAAATCATATTTTAATAAGAATATTTATACATGGTCACCTATTTCCAAATTTGTCAGAGTATACAAAAGATATGAAGTAGTTATCATAATTCGTATTTGTACACATATTAGAAAAAGATATTAAGCAAACTCCTAACTGAGTTGTGCAATAGATATTCAGTATCTCTCTTTCAGGATATTATATCATAAATATTATTGCACTCTTTTTTTGATAAACTTCTTTGAATTCCTAACTGCATTTTTCTTTATCACGAATTAACTTCCCATTTTCCTATTTTATTTCCTTATTTGAATTTTAATAAATGACTTCAACCTATTTGGAGAATTGAAGCAAAAACAGCCAGACACATCAATCAAAAAATAAATATGCAATAACAAAAATCTGCCTCTCCTTCCTGCTTCTCCAGGGAAATGTTAGATAGGTATGTTCAAAATCAGAAAATCTTTTGTCACAGTAAATACAAATCCTTGCACACACTGATTCACTGATTCATTGACTGTACTAGTGATTGAGCCGAGCCTCACACCTATTAGGCCAGCACATTATCACAGATCTATATCCCCAATCCTTTTTACGTTTTATCTCGAGGCAGGGTCTAAGTTCGCACTGGCCTCAACCATGTGATCCTTTTGTCACTCATTCCACACAGCTGGGGTTATCGGTGTTTACCACTGTGCTTGGCCTTAGCTCAGACTAAACATGGAGTGGAACAGCCCAAAGTTGCTGACTGTGATCATAACGCTTCCCACATGTGAAAGCACAATACAGAACTGATTGTTAATGCCCTCCTCCTTCAGTCACAGTCCTGCGTTCTATTTCTAGAGATGAAGGTTTACACAATTTGTGGGCCATTGCTGAGACTGGAGACTCAGTTGTGATGTCTGCCGTGCATAAGTGACTAACCCGAGGAGGCAGAAATTTCGTACTGATTATGTATAATGTAATTAATATAATGCAATATAAGTTGACATTCTTAACAGAGAACTAGAATTGTTTTCTTCCTCTCAAATAGTCCTTCCTTGGTTCCTTTGAAGTTCTTGATTTTCTGCCTCTCTTTTTTCCTCTCATCTTACTTCAAGTATTTTGTAAATAAACAACGTGATAAAGGACACACTAGAAGTTATTTTTATTTCCTAGCTAACTATGCTTGCATGACTGTTAAAAGACCAAAATGTCTCGTCACCAACATCGAAGTTGGTGCCCGGAGCCAACAGGACTGATACTGAGTCACTCTGATGTTGGCTAAGCCAAAATGAAAGCCAGGACTCCTTTGTACCCTCAGGCTGGCTGACAGGCAGCAGTCCAAGGCCGAAGAGCTGTCTTAGGAGATGGGTTTCCCACCCTTTGGACTTGAACTCTGCCACGTGGTTGCTATAGAAACTTGAACAAACCTTTTAACTTCCAGAGGGGGTCTCTATTTCCTCCTTTCTAAAATAAGAGTAATACACTTTCAGGCATCATAAAAATGCATTCTTAAAAGAAATTCTAAATATTTAAATGTGTAGTTTTGAAATGACCTAGGATCATGTTAGCAATCATTGAAAGACACCTTCTGCAGACAGCTGGTAATAACAAATGACTTGGTAATAACAAATAACATGATGACTTCATGTAGTAAATCTCACATAGAAATAACCCTTTAATTATTATTTTATAGAACTCATTAGATTTTCTAAAATGTATTGGAGGGGTTCATTATGACGGTGGAGTGATGAATTTTTAGTCAGAAGGCTTGGGAAACTTACATGCTATGTCATGCCAAGAAGCCTTTCTACTTGGTTATTATGTAGGGTTTCCAAGGAACAAAACAGGAGTGGAGGAAAAATGTCTTCTTAGTTTTTGCATTCTGCAGTTAAGAGCCCTGATTGAAATGGAGATGAGAGCCTCTGGCTGCCTTCTTCACATTAAGATTTGCATACTTTAAATATTGAGACCAATAGGTTCAGGTGTACCTGCAGGGGAAAAAAAAAAAGAAAGATATGGCTGGATTCTATTAAAGAGAGAGGAAAGCTATGAAAATTTAAGAGGAATCTCTAACTCTGCTCAGCAGTTATCAAACATAACATGAAAAAAATGACAATGAGTAGTTTGGACCTGGGATGTAGTTTGGACCTGGGATGGACTTTGAAGATGTCACCAGCATTTTGCACACTTTAGTGCCAAAGCCAACTGATAATCATGTTCAGACTATGCCTTGGCACACGAATAATAAGACTCACCTCTTTCCTTGGGTTAAGAGTAGAGATGGGAAGAATGAATTCCTATGTAAAAGATAAGTGCAGATGAATGGCCTATTGAGAAACATGGCTAAAGATCTCTCCATAGAACTGAATACTGGCATTATTAATTCAATTCTTGCATTATTGGTTTCAACTTTCAAAATCAATGAGGAAGATATCTAAAGAACTAAAAGATCCATTATATGATGATACTTAGTGCCCAAAATGAATAATAATAAAATTACAATAGTTATCAGAGTTCCAAAGAGACTTCACTCTTAGAAGAGTTCTAGATGATGTCTGAAGCACCAGAGGAACTGATGGAAACTAACTTTAGCAAAGACTAACATCTTCTTGTTTGTTTGCTTGTGGTTTTTGAGACAAGAGTCTCACTACATAGTCCAGGCTGGCCACAAATTCATGGCAATCCTCTTGGCTCTGCCTCCTGAGTGCTGGGATCACAGGCATGTGCCATCACACTCAGCTCAAAGACTAACATCTTGAAATGCAAAATATCTTTGTGAGAAATTATAAGACACACTATATTTTGGTGTTAGAGATTGCAAGGGAAAAATAAAATACCAGATGTTTTATGTAAACAACAAAAACAAACACAGAAACAACAAAAACATAACCTTATGGCATTATACTGCTAAAACGTGAAATGCTACCAGTTCTGGTTTGTATTAGGTCTAAAATATTCCCGGTCTCATGCATTTGGAAAGGATTACTGTGAATGGCAACTTGATCATGTGACCCCTAGATTCATCAGTGAACTCTTCCACTAATGAGTTTGTAACTAAATATACGTTAGGAGTTGAGACCTGGGGAGAAAAACTGTGTCACTGGGAGCATGACTCGAGCTTTTCTCCAAGGCTTTGCCCAGGCCGTTTCCTCCTTAGAACCAGCCAATCATGTACCAAACCCTCCAAAACCATAAGCCAAAGTAACCTTTCCTCCTTTAACTTCTCAATATCAAGTACTACGTTTCAGTGCCAGGAAAATGAATAATATAAGTTACATAGGTTTTCTCCCCAAAGTAGTAAGATAAAAAAGATTCTAGCTGTAGAGAAGTATCAGAGAAAAAGGTAAATAAGGGTACTTCTGAGAGATAGAAAATTAGGCAAATGAAAAGAGGCCAAAAAAAAAAGAATAAATTTCTATCAAAGTATACCCCATTAGGGTGTACAAATGAACTTTTCCCACCAAAGAGATCTCCAAGTCTAGTCAAAGGATCTAATGCCCTCTCCCACAGAGAGACATGGTTGGTATACTTTCCCACTACCACCATTGTAACCTCTTGGTTTTAACTAATTGCTTGAACCTCCATAGTCTTGTTTTGCTTTCCAGCTGCAGAGAATCTAGGAAGAGCAAGTGCAGGTCATGCAGTTCAAAATCCATTGATTCCACCTCTAGTAGCTCAAATCTACAAACACTTGAAATTGTGTCCTTTCAGACACACATCTGGTCTTGATTGTTCTCTCCTGAAAGACTGAACACTGTTGTTATCAGGATGTAAAATCTTAGACACTTAAACAGCTAAACTCCTCCTGATTTCCTCAGCTATAAATGAATGATAAAAATTGCATTCATTCTCATCACTTATTTTATGATTATTATTATTGCCATACCTGTCATGCCAACTCTTCAGGGAGTTGTGGTTACTAGCCAGTATCTTCTAGTTATCTTCCTATTTCAGTGATAACGTACACCTGTGATTTCTTAAGTAACATTTTCTTCTATATTTTCTAAGAATGATCTACACAATGGTTTATTTTCTTTTAGATCTATAATTTTTAGCTTCCTTATAATTTTTTTGCTTTTTTTGCCTGGGTGTCTCCTGAATTTTTTTCAATTCTGGAAATACAACAACCAGAATATATAAGGCCAATAACAGTACCAAACAGGTTTATAAATTATAAAACATTCTGTTCCTTTTTTCACATGAAAAAAGTCGCTCCTTACTATAAAGAAATGTTTATTCTATTATAGCTTTTGGTGCTATTTTTTTCTATTTTCCCCTCTGTCCCCATTTTCACCCCTTTTCTGGCATTATGTTATTAAGCAGAATCATCTTTTTCAACAAATGTATTTAGAATGCTGGGCGTGGTGGCTCACGCCTGTCATCCTAGCACTCAGGAGGCAGAGACAGGAGGATTGCTGAGTTCGCGGCGGCTTGCCTGGGCACCATAGTGAGCTCAGGGCCAGCCTGAACTACAAAGCGAGACCCTGTCTCCAAAAAGCAAAAACAAAACAAAACAAAACAAAACAAATGTATTTAGTACTTCTACTTCCTTCAGACTTCTGAATTTTTTCTTAATATTTAGACAATGTAATGACTTCATTATGTCCTCCACCTCTATAATTTGATACATTTTTCCTTAATTTTATATTTTCCTCTTCCCATTCTTTTCCGCATATATTTGGACATTTTACTTCCCATTGTACTGAGGTTTTGTAACTTTAATCATTTCTTTCCATCCTTTCACAGGATACCTGAGAGCTACTTCCCTTTCGGGTAGCTTGAGGGAAACAGGCAAATTGAGATCACAATTTGACTGGGCTCTGTGCAAATCTGCCTAAAAATATGTAGGTTCTTCCTTCTCCTCTGAACTTGTGTTGTCTGTTCTTCGCCTAGGTCAGCTCCACTCCCTAGACTTTGCACGCATTTCTGCATCATCTCACTGCACTCTAAATAGTATTCTGGAAATTAGGAAGTCCTGAGGACATTTAATGTCCCAGCAAACATCTGTAGTGATATAGAGGTTTATACGTTTGAAGATTCTTCACTTTCACCAAACTTTCTACTTCCTACATTCCCTCTTCTCCCTCAAATACACATATATGCACAATTTATAATTTGTGGGAAATACATCCCATAGTAGGATTGAATTTAGTGCCTTTTACAGCAAATAGGAAGAGATAAGATGTAAACATGGAATGTAAAACAGCTCACTAATTTTATAATTAATTGTTTAAAAGATACATGCAACTTGATTAAATCGTATGTGAATAATGAATCTAAGTTAAGAATTTGTCTAAAATGCCGGACGTGGTGGCTCACGCCTGTCATCCCAGCACTCGGGAGGCAGAGACAGGAGGATTGCTGAGTTCGTGGCGGCTTGCCTGGGCACCATAGTGAGCTCAGGGCTAGCCTGAACTATAACGTGAGACCCTGTCTCAAAAAGCAAAAAAAAAAAAAGAATTTGTCTAAAAGATCAACATCAGTGCTTGCTATTTTGTTTTATAAAATGAAAGCATTTGCTAGCAAACATAAATCACAAAAATATTGAATGACACAACACTTTTGAACTAACATTTTACATATTTTCTTATAAATTACATTAGGTTTCAATCTTAAAGTATATTTAATTTTCTAATTTTGGTACAACTAAGACAATATATAAAGCTAAATAATTCTCTTAGAAAATATACAGGTGATTATTCAATTTAAATATTTTAAATTTTCACATATGAAATTCTTCTTTAATTCACAATCCTAGAGGCACTGAATATTTCAAACTTGATATAACTAGCAGAGATCATTTTATATGTAACTTAGTTTACGTGTATTAGACATAGTCACAACCACTGCAATCTAACTATTCAAATTTGAGTTACACTCTTTTTTTTTTTTTTTTTTTTTTTTGAGACAGGGTCTCACTTTGTAGTTCAGGCTGGCCCTCAGCTCACTGTGTAACCCAGGCAAGCCTCGAACTCAGCAATCCTCCTGCCTCTGCCTCCTGAGTGCTGGGATTAGAGGCGTGAGCCACCACGCCCGGCACTGTGGTATGTGGTATGTGGTATTGATTGTTGGTGGGCGTGAGTCACCTTGCCCAGCATTGTATGTGGTTACCGGGATCGAACTCAGGGCCTTGCGCTTACGAGGCAGGTGCCTGAACCACTGAGCTAAATCTCCGGCCCTACACTCTGGTCTTATATTCAGACTTTTTCTCTCACTCTGTAATAAGTACAGAAGGAAGCATATTTCTCGTGGCAACATTCAAAATATGTTCTGTTTATGTGAGACAATTTTGGGATACATGGAGATAATTTTGGATAATATTACTATTTTGCCCAATGTCTTTTCTTTGTGAAATTTGATACAATAGGATAATCATCTGTCATGCTTCCAGCCAATGAGATAGAAAATAAAAGTAGGGTGTCTTCTTCTAAAGCTAGCGAGAAACGTGGCTCCCCATAGCAGTTACTCTTCAGCCTTTGACCTTTACCTTGTTTCCAATGCAATGCTTCAAGGTACAATGAAGTAAAGGAGCCTGAGGTTAAAGGCTGACCAGAAAACTGAAAGAAACAGGCTGCTCTGGTCGCAAACCATGCTAACCTCGTATGCTCTACCCTGGGGCTTTTGTTATGTGTGGAAAATACACTTTTTTCCCTATTTAGCCCCCAAATAGAGAATGAACAAATTCACCAAAAAACCGGTAGAGTATTATAGTAACTTGATGTGCACCATGATTCACTTACTATTCTGAATTCGAGAAAGTTAATGTGATTCATATTCCACGGAGCACGTTCAGACATGCAGAATTTCCTGGGATGGCTTTATTACAGTTTATGGAAACATCCTTCTCAGATATGGGATCGATTCTGCTATTCCCAATGGGCAGATGCTTTTCAGATTGCAGACAGATTGCAATATTTTCAATAGGAACAGCTAAGTGGGAGCGTTTCATCGAAGCCCATGAACTTATCTCACTTATCAAAGCGTACTGCTTCTTACAGAAACTTCCCATCCATGTGCTTTATTTTCATATTGTACATAAGAACTTGGTGAAATCACAATGTACTATTTCTGTGTGACAGTGGAGTCCCTGTAGGAAAATTATTATTCTTAATAATAATTTCCAATACTATTAAGGCGATTTGCATGGGCAATAAGAACTAGAAGAGGATATATTTCAAATTTCTCTTCTTCACTCCAGCAAACATTGGAGGCAAGAAGAACATCCAAATCCCAATAGTCAAAGGTATATGGTGTTTCCATGATGGGAACTTTAAAAATGTAAAAAACTTAATGTGTACATTGCCAGAAGATCTGTGCATATTGAAATGGATGGAAATTTGGACCTTGTGTTTGATAATACAACCAGACCTTCTGAATCCTTCAGCTACAACCAGATTTCCTACCTGTCTTACCCAACATGATGGATTTATTCATAAAAGCAACTTTAGCAGTTACAGGTTTTGAAATCACAGATTCAGCTCCATCTATTTCACCCTAAGTAATTTCATGCTAAATTTTTAGAAAAAACCACCTATCGATGCCATGCCATGTTCTTACTGCAAGAGCATTTAACTTCTAAGACAGTGATGCATACTGATATATTTGAAAATGCCAAAGAAGAATTTCCATTTTTGTCTTAGTTAACTATTGTCATTAGTCAAAATACAACGTCTGATCCAGTCAACAAAGCTTTACCTCCATCCAAACACTTTTCAAGGAGTTGATACTTGAAACGTGTTTCTTTTTTTTTTTTTTTTTTTTTTTTTTTTTTTTTTTTTTTTTTTTTTTTTTTTTTTTTTTTTTTT
>PVIC010022694.1:0-27503 GCA_004025085.1 Thryonomys swinderianus
TGTTCATTTTCTCATTTATACTTCACTGAGTGTTCCAAATTTCCTACAATGAAAAATATAAGTTTTTGTGATCTGACAGTGGCAGGGATAGGGGCTGGAATTATTTTCAAAAATAAAAAACCACTGTGTGAGAAAGAGAAGAAATAGAACTCTCCCAATTGCTCCAGAAATCCAGAAGCCACAGTGAAGCTAGAAGCAAACAACGTAAGAACATAATTCACTTTGTTATGCGGCGAGCACTAGCCTTCCTTCCTATATTCTACCATTTACCTTCTAATTGTGTTCCTTTCTCTCACACTGAACCTATGAGACGGGCACTAGTTTACAGGCTGAGGGAAGGAGACCAAGTAAACAGGGCGAGAGAGGAAGAGGCAAGGGACCGACACAGCGCCCCCAGTGACACACGCAGACACACCCAGAAGTGTCCTTCTGATCCTCTCAGTAGCTCCTAGGCCGGTCAAGTTGACACAGTTTAACAACCACGTCCCCTTTATGTGTGAGAGATCTATTTTCAGAATCCCACTGCTATCTCTACTCAGACTGGTGAGCGACAAGTGTCTTTTAGGAGCTTGAATCATGAAGAAGAAGCTGGATAACAGGTACCAAAACGGAAGGACAGAAAAAAATAGCTGCTGGGGTTCCATTCCATAGAGGAATGAGTATAGTTCATAATAATTTACATATTTCATTGAAATCTAAAAGAAAAGAATCCAAAGATTCCAAACATAGAGAAATGATTAACAAAGAGGGAAATATTAATTACCCTGAATTAGTGCAGGCTGTTTGTATGTGTAGAAATACCACACTGTCCACTATCAATATGTACAACTAATACATATTTTTCAAAAAAGATATACTTTTAAATATTTTTAAAATAAAATTTTATATATTTTCCCATTTTAAAAAAGAGGTAAACAACCACCTGTCCTTTACTACCATTTATCTAGTGCCTGAAACTTATCCTAGGGAAAGAGTTTGCTGCTGATTCTTAAGAGAGGAGACTAATAGTAAATTGTTTATTAAATAATAAATAAAATCTGGGCTCTGGTTACCCAAAAGTAGTTTGTCTTGTGAAAACCAAGTACACAGCTCAATAATTTGCAAAGTGTAGTTTACAACAGAATCACTCAGAGCAAGTGTTAAAATACAGATTGATAGCCGGGCATGGTGGCTCACGCCTGTCATCCCAGCACTCAGGAGGCAGAGACAGGAGGATTGCCGAGTTCAAGGCTTGCCTGGGTTATATAGTGAGCTCAGAGCCAGTCTGAACTACAAAGCGAGAATCCTGTCTCAAAAAAAAAAAAATACAGATTGATAGGCTTCACCTCTAGAAATTCTGATTCTAATAGGTTCCTAGACGATGTTCATGCTGCTGGTGAGAGAACCACCCTTTGAAAACCATTAGAAAGGCAGGACTCAGCAGACTGGCAGCTCCTTGCACCACGGCCCTGAAACAGTCCCTCTCTTTCTTGACTTCACTCCACAACCTTTTCTGGAGGACGTGAATGTGATAGAAGGGGAAACATTACTTTTAGGCCTGCAAAGCCAAGACTTGAAGTGTTCAAAAAAAAAAAAACCGATGTTGGGACAGTGTAAGTTTGAATGTTTTTCTTTTCTTTTTTTCTTTTTTCTTTCTTTCTGTCTGTCTTGCTTGCTTGTTTTTCTTTTCAGAGAAAATTCTGACTGCTGTCATTTGGATAATTATTTCTGTTGAAAGAGAAAAACATACAAACTTTAAAATACCAGAGTTAGATTAGATTAGTGCCAAAACCTCTGATTAAGTTCACCTACAAATATAAAGAATAAAAATTTCATTTTACAGTTTGAATTATAAAGTCCCTAAAATTAAGGGTGAATTAAGTAGCACCCGAGCGCCCTCTAGAGGTAGTTAAATTTTCTATTGTCCAAAGTCCCCAAAAGTAGGTCCCATACTAAATAATAAATAAGATTTCATAACTTTTTTTTTAGACAGGGTCTCGCTTTGTAGTTCAGGCTAGCCCTGAGCTCAGGCCTCGAATTCAGCAGTTCTCCTGTCTCTGCTTCCCGAGTACTGGGATTACAGGCGTGAGCCACCAAACCCGGCACAGTGGTATGTGGCATTGATTGCTGGTGGGTGTGAGTCACCACGCCCAGCATTGTATATGGTTAACCGGGAATCGAACTCAGGTCCTTGCGATTGTGAGTCAGGCGCCAGAACCACTGAGCTAAATCTCTGGCCCAAGATTCCCATAATTTTTTTCCGTACAAGGGGTTGAACCTAGGGTCTTACGGATGTGAGACAAGCACTCTATCTCTTAGCTACATCCCTACCCCTCCCCTGTGTTTTTAACCCTTTGAATTTGATGACTATCTTTGTATTAGAGACAAAGAAAAAGGATGTCTAAAAGATTTTAGAAAGTGCTGTTATTAGATACAGAGAAATAAAATTTTAGATCATGTCAAATTTTCACCTAATACTTTTAGCATTGATTGATGATTCTTTCCCGAATCAGTTATCATTATAATGGCAGAAAATATTTTAATTTATATTATGAACTCAAATCGCTCTAATTATGATAATATACAAACAGTAATTTAGTAAACTCGAGATTATCTCAAGGTATGAATATTATGTTGGCTCACTTGAAAATGTCTAAGACTTTTGTCGAAGTTATGAGCCTTGTTTTCATTTACTTGACATTTTGTAAAATGTCCTGACACAGTGCATGGATCTCTCTAGATTCAAATTAGTATGGCACACTTGAATGTTCAGAGTGAGAGCTAAAGGATGCAATTCAGCATACCATTTACAAAATTAAGCACAAGAGTCAATTTCTAGCATTTGCCTGATTTCTGAAAACCATTAACAAGACGATTATAGTAGTGGTAATATAATATCATTATTATCCATATAACTATCATTATACCACTATTTTTATCAATCCTTCAACTCATCTGAAAAGCGTAAAATTTTGAATAAGTGGTATCTTTGATTATAGTAATTTGAGTAGATATACTGTGTGTTTTCTCATCCCTTTTGGAATTCTAATATCAGCTAGGGCTTATTGAGAGTCATGTGATATTCATAACCACTTTATGTGATAAGTACACTTGCTGTTTCCATTTTGCACATGAGGAAAATTACCCTTACAATAGGTTAAACACTCAGTGATTAAATATCACAACAGAACTTTAAGCCCAACACACTACTAACCATTATGCATACCACCTCCCTTTTATTATTTTCTTAAATTTCTTTACCAAACAAAAAAAGACAAATGGAGACACAAGTGGACTTCCATTTAATAGTATTCCTAGTACTTTTATCAGACATTATCTTTATAACCCTGTTTCTTTATTAAACTTCTCTATTCCTAGAGATGCACCACCATCTTTTCAGTCCCTTATCTCTACTCATCCATAAATTTGACCTGAGTGAGCCCCAGTCTCACAGATAATGGACCGCTTGCCTCTTTCACCACTAATCCTTCTTGTTACTGGTGTCCTGGTGCAACATCCTGATTCTTCTTCCTGCATTCAACTCCTGTAGCTCTCATATATCTTTTTATAGTAGAGCTTCATTTTATTAGATTTTTTATGAAATTCTAATGTTTGACACAGTAGGTCTTCATATCTTTCTAAAATTTTTCATTTTCTTTATTAATATCTACTTGTAATTCATTAAAATAAAAAATTCTAGGGAATGGGCAGGGGAATGAGAAAAAATAAGAACCAAGATGTGTCATGTACTGGTACAAACCTTCAATGTTGAATATAATCATAATGTATATATAAAATGTATGAATAAAATCAATTTTAAAAATAAGACTATAGGGGCTGGGGATTTAGCTCAAGTGGTATTGCGCCAACCCTGGATGCACAAGAGCCCGAGTTTGATCCCCAGTACCACAAAAAAAATTAAAAATAAGATTATTCTTCCCAAAACACAGCTCCATTCAAATCCTTTCATAATATAGACCCCAATGCTCACATCAGAAAGAATGCTAAGGGCTTTCAAGATCGGAGTCCACTCCAGTTCCATCCACTTCATCTGACTTCAGCATTTTCTTTATTCACAAACAGGAAGTCTCAGTTGTTCTCAGACAATAGTATGATGGTTATCTGTCCTCTCTTAGACTTTTCACTCCCATCATATCCAAATAACCAAATCTTCCAGGCCTAGATCAAATCTTTTTTGTATGATCTTATCTTTCCTGATTTTGTAAAGTAGAAATTACTTATCCCCCTCTGAGCTTTATTCACTTTTATTTTCTCTTCAAATTTTATGTCTTTTTCCTCTGTAACATTTATCATTTTCAACTTTGTATTATATAAGACAGAGTAGTTAACAAGTATCTGACTTTGCATGACTAAAACTGTTATCTTCTTTTCTCATTCCAAACTTCTCAAAAGCCTAGAGGTCATCCTCAAGTCCTCCTCCATTACCCAGACCCTTTACTTTGAGACAAAATTCAGAACTCTTTAACATCACTAATATGCACTGCTGTTCTGCTCTCTTTATCATTTCCTAAATGTGAACTCATCACTACTAAAACTACAGCAATTAGTTGCCTTATGATCTGATTCTAACTCCCCTCAAATTCATCTGCCACACCTAAATCCTAAATTACCAGTAGCTTCACTGTTTATAGGATACAATGTAAGACGCACAGCAGAAAACCACTCATCTTCTAGTTTTGCAGCCTAAAATTTTGCAACTTCATTTTACAGTTTCATAATACCAAACAATAATAGTCAACTTTGAGACACAATACCCAACACTCATAACTTTCAAAAGGACAGTTAGTTTGGCTCCTGGTTCAGTCTATAGCTGGCTTGCTCCAAAGCAGAAACACCCTGGTGGTAGAATGTCATAGAACAGAGCTCCTTCATTCATAACCGCCAAGAAGCACAGCAAAACAGACCAGAGCAGAAAGGGTGAGAGACCAGATGTAGAATCCAAACCCATGCCTCCGTAACCCACCTAGACACATGTGTTACTATGCCCACCTAGACACATCTGTTACTATGCCCACCTAGACACATCTGTTACTATGCCCACCTAGACACATGTGTTACTATGCCCACCTAGACACATGTGTTACTATGCCCACCTAGACACATCTGTTACTATGCCCACCTAGACACATGTGTTACTATGCCCACCTAGACACATCTGTTACTATGCCCACCTAGACACATCTGTTACTATGCCCACCTAGACACATCTGTTACTATGCCCACCTAGACACATCTGTTACTATGCCCACCTAGACACATCTGTTACTATGCTCCACCAATTTCCATGGTTGGTTCCAAAACCAGTCAGGTTGAAACTCCACTTAACCACCACATCTCTCCCCTTGCCAACTTGACACCCAAACACACTTCTTTAAACCATACTTAATCTCTAAATAAAAAAAAAGCAGATTCACAATCCACCTAGAATAAAACACCTATCCCACATACAACTGTAAACACGATAATCCCTTCCCTACAGTCTCAACAGCTCCAGAATACTTCAAAATTCAGTCTCTCCTGGGACTCAAAGCAAACTCTTAGCTGTAATCCTCTGCAAAAATCAAAAACAAATTACATAACTCAAAGGTACAATTGCACATGTAAGTATTAGTGTACCAAAAAGGAAAAATAGGATAGAAAAGAATAGAACTAAAGTAAGACTGAAACCCACCTCTTCCATAGCCTCCATGGTGTATTACTCTTAGGGCACCAAACACACAGGATGAAATAAGTTGTGCCAGCAGCTGCTCCTGACACCCTCATCTCTACTTTTCTATACAGTAAAGTCATATCTACCATTCCGTTTCAGTTCAAATTTGTCTTTCCTACAAAGCTTCCCTGAAATTGTTCAGTGGCCTGTGCATGTATAGCTCATATTATAGCACATTCTCATATTTTACTTTTTGCAACTCTCTGGTTATGTGTTTGTCTCTCTCATTACCAAAGTTGAGAGCAAAACCAACCTACGGCTTATCGCTGTAGCTTCAACTGCTAGACCAGTGTCTCATAACCTCAATAAATGGTGTTTAAACTAAGTATACTGATGTCATCTCACTCTCAGGACTGTGATTTGACAGGAGGAATTTCCTGTGATTGATCAAATTTCAAAGGTAGGTATCATCTAATTGAAAGAATTGATAGCCGCTATTTCTCAAAAAGTGCTAATTTTCATAATTTTCCTAGGTCATGAGGTGACTGACAGTCTAATGATTTCATTGTGTTGGAAAGCTAATGCTGAGTAAGCAGAGAAGATGTATTTTTAAAAGCATTGGTGTGATAGTTAATCTTGATCATCAACTTGACTAGCTTGAGAGATGCTGAGGAGATTAGTAGAGTCCACTTCTGGATGTGTCTGAGTAGGAAATGGTGGCATGACCTTAGAGATTATATCTGGCCCCTATACCTTTCTTCTCAAAACTCTTCTCTTGTTCTCTCCTTCCTGACTGACATGAAGTAAGCAATTTTCCTGTGCCATGCTCTGATGATCCCGCCTTGGAGACAGCCAACTATGGACTGAAATTTCAAACTATGAGTTAAAATAAATCTTTTTTCTCCTTCAAATAGCAAATGTCCAGTATTTTGTGCCAACAATGACAAAGCAACTAACACAGTAGTATACACAGCCACTTTGCTGAAATGTCTGGCTACTCCATTAGTATGTCAGGCACTTATTTACTTGACTATGTGTCTTCTCTTATGTTTACCATTGGTATTTGTGACATATCCTGCAAATAAGAATGTCAGATCAAGGCTAAAACTTAAAGAGACAAATAACTTTCTGTGGTACAGGAAGTGAAATGAAAATAGTTTGTTTTGTTGGTTTTAATATAACTTATTATTTCAGCTTTTAATAACTACATATGTTAAATTCAAAATTTATTGTTGAATCTCTGCAGCAAAAGTAACACCATTTTTGCTCTTCTTAAGCTCTCTAGACCTTAATTTCATTTTTCTACTGAAACAATAGTTTTGATAATGTACTTTATATAGTGAGAAATATCAAAATAAGTTCTTTTTAATAAACAGTGTTGGCTAGCTACACAGAGGAAATTATTAAACAACATCCACGTAACCAACACTGAACTCACCTCTCCCAACCCCAAATCTGGCCTTCTTCACACTTATTTAACAGAAGAACAGTAGCTCACCTCTCTCAGAGAAGTATGTGTGAAGTGTTACCAACTAGGGAACCCCACTTAAACCTTGGATCTAAGATTTTCAACTATGGGCCAATAGTGCAGGCAAGGAACATCCTAGCAACTGAGCTCAGCTGCAGCCTCCACCTAGAAGTCAAACTGACACAATGTGCCTAGGGAAGTGTGTCCAAAGTACAGACATCACCATTAATCATGTTGTCAGCATAAACTACTCATTTCTATTCTCAAACATATAAGGATGCTTATCAGAAAGGATATTTTGAGGCCTCAGAAGTTATCTACCAGGAAGCATTGCAGGACCAGTCCCAATGTCTTTAGAAATATGCAAGATTTGAGTGACTGAGACCTGCTTAGTTAACCCTTTTCTGATTACAGAAATTGATTAGAGTAAGGTGGGCTACCAAACCTCCCAAAAGAAATGACACTGTGCTATGTATAGAAAGGCAACTTTTATCTAGAAAACATACAAGGGGAGAAAGAGTTCAAGTAAATGAGAAATAATATGAGCAAAATCACTAAGGCACAAATGAATACCTTCAGGGGACTAAAAGTAGCTCATTTGGCTGAATTCCCTTTTCCATTCAGATCCTCACATACACAAGAAATTCTATTACTGCCCTGCCCCACCCTAAATTTATTGCCCTTTCTAAACTGTCTTTTCAAAAATTGAGAAAAAAGTTCTCATGTCATTCTGTATATTTATTTTAATCTTCTTGCATACATATTTTTATAATTGCATGTTTATATTACAGAATAGAGATGTTTGTTTTGGGAAACAGTCTTGGGTTTTGTTTTCAATCTCCTTATCCTTTCTCTCACCTTCTTCCCCCCTCCCTTCAGCCCTTTCCTAACTCCAAGTCTCCCTTCTATTTCCTATCATGTATCCTCTATTTTATCTATTTAATTATTTGTATTTGGGGTTTCTCATATGAAAGAAAATATACAATATTTAACTGTTTGAGTGTGGCTTATTTTACCTACCATGATAGTTTCATTTTTCTGCAAATGACATGAATTCACAGTTCTTTATGACTGAATAGGATGTGCGTATGTGTCCTTTATCCATTCCTTTTGATGAGCACTGAGATTGTTAGCAGAGATTAGGTACCATGAATTAGTATAAATATGGCTATGTGTCTATCATTATTGTATGATGCTTCTAATTCCAAGAATGTAACCAGGAGATATAGAGCTCAATGGTAGTTGTATTTGGGGGCTTTTTTTTCTTTACTAATCTCCATACTGAATTCCACAGTGGTTGTACCAGTTTAATCTATCAATAATGTAGGAAGGTTCATTTTCCCATATACCTACCAGCATTCATTGTTTTTGTATTCTTGATTATAGCCATACTAACAGGGTAAGATAGAATCCCAAAGTTGTTTTATTTGCATTTCCTTAATAGCTAAAGGTGTTAAACATTTTTTCATGTACTTACTGGCTAGTTACACATCTTCCTTTGAGAAGTGCCTATTCAGTTCATTTGACCATTTTTTGACTGAGAAATTTGTTTTTATGGGAAGAATAACTTTCTAGTTTTTCATATTCTAGATATTACTCCTCTATCAGAAGAGTAAATTAGTAGAATTTTCCTCTCAACCCTATATGTTGTCTCTTCATTCTTATTTCCTTTGCTGTGCAGAAGCTTTTTAAGTTGATGTGATCCCATTCATTGATTCTTGCTATTATTTCCTGTGCTATTAGAGTTCTATTCAGAAAGTCTTTGCCTATACCTATGGCTTCAAGTATTTCCCCTATGGTATCTACCAACAATTTCGAAGTTTCTTGTTTTATATGTAAATCTAGGTTTGATTGCTTGTTTTCAGGCAAGTTTTTACCATGTAGTTCAGGCTGACTTTGAACTCACTATGTAGCCGAGGCTGGCCTCAACCTCACTACAATTCTCCTGCCTCAGCTTCCCTAGTTCTAAGACTTTAATCATGCACCACAATTCCTGGTTTAGTTTTTATATCTAGAGTCCATTTTTAGTTGATATTAGTACACGGTTAGAGACTAGAGATCTAGTACTAATCTGCTGCCAGTGGATAACCAATTTCCCCAAATTCATTTGTTAAAAAAGCTATCTTTCTTCCACTGTATGTTTTTAGCCTTTTTATCAAAGATGAGATGACTGTAGTTGCAAGATGTGTGTATCTGTGTCTTCTGTTCTAATCCAGTGGTCTACATGTATGTTTTATCTGAGTACCACGTTGTCTTTGTAACTATAGCTTTATAATTTAAACTTCAGTACTATAATAGGCATTATATATTATATAATAGGCAATATATATTATATTATTATATTATATTATAATATATTATATTATTATATTATAATATAATATATTATAAAATAATGCCAGCACTATTATTTTTCCTCAGGAATTGTATTGGGTTTTCTATGTCTTTTCTGATTCTGCATAAATTTTAAGATTGTTTTTCCTAGTTCTGTAAAGAACATTTTATTTTAATAGGGACTACATTAAATCTACAAAACACTTTTGGTAACATGGCCATTTAAACTATATTGATTCTGCCAATGTAAAAACAAGGAATATTCTCATTCTGTAATGTTCTTTTCAGTTTCTTTCTCTACTGTAGTTTTCAGTTCTATAGTTTTCATCATAAGGATCTCTCATCCTTTTTTTTTGTTTTTTGTTTTGTTTTTTTTTTTTGCTTTTTGAGACAGGGTCTCGCTTTGTAGTTCAGGCTGGCCCTGAGTTCACTATGGTGCCCAGGCAAGCCGCCGCGAACTCAGCAATCCTCCTGTCTCTGCCTCCCGAGTGCTGGGATTACAGGCGTGAGCCACCATGTCCGGCTTTCTCATCCTTTTTATGTTGATCTCTATGTATTGACTTTTCTGAAGCTATAAAGGAATATAATCGTTTATTGATTTCTTTTCTTAGTGGGTTTATTATTGTTGTACAAGAATGCTGGCAATTTTGTGTGTGATGATTTTGTTTATTGTCCTAGTCTATTTTTATGGCATACAGAACTTTAACACTAAGCCTCACAAAACATTCTTTTCCAAACATGGTCTATTTTGAAAATCAAAAACAAATTGTTAATTATTTTTTCTCTTTATTATTTTTCCTCCATAAAAGCAGTGAAAATAGTATACTCCAGATACTTCTCCAGTAGAGGAAAAGTAGTAGGATAGCAGAAAATATTGGGAAGGAGAAATAAACTAGCATTTCAAATTTTTAATGTTGTTACATTTACATGTCTCCTTACATATTTCACAAGAGATAAGAGTCTTTCATACTATTTAAATCCCCCTTAACACATTGCTCATAAATTTATGTTAGGCCAAGGCTGCATGGCTTTGCTTTTCTGTTCTCTAAGAGTCAATAAAATATTGTTAAAACTGAATATCAATATGTTAAGCACTGTTTCCAAATGTGCCTTTTCATCAAAAGGGTTAACACTTTCGTCTGTACAGAGTTCAAGACTTAAGTGAAGTGTACTTTTTTAAAGTATTTTTTAAAAAATTAATTAAAAAGCCTTCAGACTGAAATGACTCCAGTGTTTTGATTCCTCCTACCAAATGAAAACAATCTCAACATAAACAGTAAAATGAAACTTAGTTTAACCCATCAAAAACAGCCAACTAACCTCTAACTAGAATTCACCAATCAGAAACCACCAACTAACCTCTAAGGACTTTCTGTTTTAATCAATCAAATGTTTTATTTGTCTTGCTTCCACAAGCACCCTATAAAAGTTTTCCCCTGAAGCCCCCTCAGTGGAGCCCTGAAATACTGTGGTCTGGTATTGGCTAATTCATGAATCTATGTCTGCTGAAATAAATTCTTTAATGTGTCAATGTGCCTCATTTCATCTCTTAGCAAATTCAACCAAACTTTTAAAAAGATAAAAACTATAATTTTCCTTAAGAAAATATGGAAAAGAGTTTAACTATGTATCTAAGACCAAACCAAATGAGAACCAAATTTAATGAAACCAAATCTAATGAGAACCAGGCAGGAAAAACTTCATCAGCCATTTTCACCCCCATATTGTTTTGTTTAGAGTCTATCTAAGTCTTTATTTAACAGGATAAGACATAAAAGTATTTGATAAAGAAATGTCTATATTCTATCATGTAATGGCATAGGCTCTGTAAATGTTTATAAGTAATAAAAATGATTCCTACGGAAATCAGGGAAAAATAGGGAACAGAAACTGTAAATGTGGATTCCAAAAAAAGAATTTTTGAAAACTTAATTTTTTAAAGCTGTATGGAAGACCCCAAAACACAATAAAATATTACAATTAAAATTCTGTTCAATTTCAAAGTCTCCTCTCTTACAAGACTGATATGCATGTACAACCACAATAAGAGGTTCTGCAAACAGTTCAGAAAAATACTACATGACTTTGAACATCATCTTTTAAAAGAACAAGTGATGAAAAGATAATTGCTTATAATTTTGATGATTAAAAGTGATAATGTAAAGCTCCTTTTTACACAATAGTCCACTGATGCCAACAGCTCTATTTATCTGCACAATCACCTGTTTCATATCCAAGACATAGTAGGTATATTTTAGTTCAAACCTTAGACTAATCTGAAATATTCTAAATTCTGAGTAACATTAACATCTTACACAATGAACTAAAACCCAAATGCATGCCAGGCATGCTGGCTCACGCCTGTAATCCCAGCACTTGGGAGGCAGAGGCAGGAGGATTGCTGAGTTTGAGGCTTGCCTGGGCTGTGGTGAGCTCAGGGCCGGCCTGAACTACAAAGTGAGACCCTGTCTCAAAAACAAAAACAAAAGCCGGCGTGGTGGCTCACGCCTGTAATCCTAGCACTCGGGAGGCAGAGACAGGAGGACTGCTGAGTTCGAGGCTTGCCTGGAGTACATAGTGAGCGCAGAGCGAGCCTGAACTACAAAGCGAGACCCTGTCTCAAAAAAAAAACCAAAAAAACAAAAACAAAAACAAATGCGTGGATTGTTTCTCTCCTGATAAGCCTTTTTTGTAAACTGTCAAAGTGAACTAAAAAAAATTGGCTGAAGGGTGTCTTCTGCACTGTTCCTAAGCTAACATTAAAGTGAGCCCATTCCAAATCAGACATAATATTTACAAAACAGAGAACAATTCTAAGGAGCCAAATAAAATGTTGATAAGGCCTGAAATTTCCACTAGCATAATCAAGCAACAACAATTACAAAAGTCTCCTCCAAATTTTGATGCACATTAATTACAAATGACAAACACATTTGATATAAACCATAATACTCTGAACAAATTTAACTAAGCATGCAATGTGAAATTGGCAAGGTCCAGCTTTTGTGCTCAATTACTACTCATTCTTTTTTATTTTAAAGAGACTGTTTCATTTTGTTAGAAGGAAAAATGGTTCCATTATCCTAAAAATAATTAACCAATGTGAATATTTAAATAAAAAACCAATGGGAGGAGGATATAGTTAGAATCAAGAACACATATAAACACACACATAATCTACTTGTAATCTGTTTATCACAAACCTGTAATACTTTCTCTGAGACATTTTGTGACAAGGTGTGAAGGTATCAGGATCATAGTCAGTACAAGTAAATCCACCCACTGTGAAAAATGATAACTCTTCATGGTAACAAATAAGCTAAAAAGTTATGAAATAAAAGTTAGTTTTTAAAAAACAACAAACAAAACAGTGATTGGAGGTAACATGATACAAAAGAATGACCATGAAAACCGAAGGTTGGGGTAGTAAACCTGGCTACTTTAAGATCTGGGAAAACTATGAGTAATATTCTCTTTGGGATGATCCTTTCTGATTCTTTCTACTGAAATGAGGGGAAATTTCAATATACTATGCCTTATTCTTCAAAAAGGACACAAGTATCTTCCTGATATAACCAAATGTGCTGCTATCCTCTTCCTTAAAGTGGGAATTTTTAGTTATCTAAAGGGTCTATAGGCCCAAATCTGTTCAGTTTGCTTGGTTCCTATAACTTAAAATAGAAGTGAAGCCTATTACTTAAAACAGCAAACCTGAATGACCATTCCAAAGATCAAAAACGTTCTAACCTCTATTACTCTTTTCCCTAGAGCAGAAATTGTAGGCCAGCAGTGGTATCTAGTCACAGCTTTTGTTGTTGTTTGCTTGTTTTTGGTACTGGGGATTGAACTCAGGACTTTGAGCTTGTGAAGCAGGCACAGTGCCACTGAGCTAAATCCCTGGCTCAGGTCACAGCTTTTTTAATGAATACATGACCATGAGCAGCAGATGTTTTCATTTCTTAAAGAAAAATATTTAAAAGGAAACAACAAAAAGAAAGTATAATTTTTAGGTGACTGCTTACTTTTCTTAGACAATATATTAACATACTTGTTCATTTTGTTACTATAATGAAATAACTGAGGCAGGGCCACTTGATAAAGAAAAGAGATTTTAAGCTCAATTTTGCAGGTTCACATACATGGCACTGGTCCTGGCTCAGCTCTGTCAAGGGCCTATTGGTAGCATTACATGATGGCAGGGCAAGTGGATACTCACTGAAGGAAGAACCTGTCTCAAAATGGGAAACTAGAGAGCAACTGAGGTCTCATAATCCCTCCCAAAGGTACATCCCCAATTAATCTATTGACCTCTCACCAGGCCCCATCCCTTAAAAGTTCCACATGACCTCCCAGTCCTGCCAACCTGAGGACTAAGATTCCAACACATGAAAAAACAATATCCAAACTGGACTGTGCAGTATAGTGTCCATCATAGATGAAATCCCTATGAAAACTCTGTGCATTTGAAACTGTCACACAGATATACACTTGCCATGTTTATTTGGAATTGTTATGCAACTCTGAGATACTTACAAACACTTCCATTGTTTGTGGGATTATGTTTTTATTTTGGAGTATATTCTCTTTTCCTCTTGAGGATGTGATAGTTTATCAAATCCCATATGTGACTTGAAGTAAATTCACCTATATCTTGGAAAAATTATGCCAAATGTTACAGATCCCACCACATGTCAGTTACTGACTTTGACTACTTATAAAGTCAAAAGTTTGACACTTTGAGTACTCAGGTCATGGCAGAGATGCAATCTATTGGCTTCTCTGAAGATAGAGAGTTTATGCTGTGACAGGGTGCACTCTGACAGCAGATCACAGACCAAGGCATCAGCCTGCAACAAGAGGACACCAGAAAATCTCATTCACCAAAACCAGCAGGGTCTTTTACCATCGAGGGCCCTCATAGGTTGTATCAGATCTCTGCTGGGATGGTGAAGCCAACTTCCAAGAACTCCTCCCAGATCTCTCCTTATAAGGACACTGATTCTGTCTGGTTACCTTTTAACTTATTTAACCTTAATTACTTCCTTATTCCAAACACAGTTCTCTCAGAGTTTAGGGTTCCAAGTAACAGAAGAGATAAGATAATTAAAACAAGTCAGTCCCTTGTTCCTAGTAAAACACCAACCCTACATGAATCTTACCATTCATATTTGCAAAGAAAAAGCTGCCCCAACTTCACTGGTTTCTTAAAATTCATAATCACAGACCACAAAGAGCATACAGCAATGCATCAATGCAATAATGTTTGCAGAGAGGGCTTTTAAAATTAGTTTTAGATCAGGTCATGAGGATGGGCTCCTCATACTGAGATTAGTGCCCTTATTAAAAAGAGACTGGGGAGTCTGTCTCTCTGTGTCTCTCTGTGTCTCTGTCTGTATCTCTATCTCTCTCTCTCTCTTTCTCTCTCTCTCTTTCTCTCTCTCTCTCTCTCTCCCCCCCTTATCCCTCTCTCTCTACAGAAAGAAAGTGGACACCAACAAGCCAGGAAGAATGTCCTCACAGAAACACAACTGACTGACACCCTTATTCCCAGCCTCCATCCTCTACAGGGTGAGAAGTAAATCTTCCCAAAAGTGTAAGAAGTGTTTAAACTACCTAGATGTTCACACATGAACAAAAAAGGTCTAGAGCAAGGATAAGAATCCTGAGAACATGTCCCTCCTGTGCAGACATGGGGAAGGCACACGGCAGTTATTGTGGGAAAGGTGGAAGTGTCAATGATCTTCCTTCACTCTCTCCAAAGGACCACAACCTTAGGCACCTTACAAAGATAATAAATATTGTTATCCTATTAAATCACAGTGAAAGCCCTTTACGGTTGGAGAGAAGGAACAAAACCCAACTCCCTACTCTTGGAGAAAGGATTGAATGCATCCTGGGTCCAGAATTACTGCTGCAAGAAGACATGAGTACAAAGAATGCTATCCCTATCCAAGACACAGAGACATAGTCCTACCAAAGACTACAGGTAAATCTGTACAGACACACCAAGTCCTCTCACCTCTCACCTCTCACCTCCCATCTGCAGGCTGGCAAGCTTCCAGGAATGAGTAACAGTAATTTTCTGTGAAGAAAGTGGTAAGAGAATGGGAGAGAGACCTCTCCAAAAAGCAATCTAAAAGCAAACAGAAAACAGAGAGCATGCTCAGATGAATCCTAAAAAGAATTAATTTTTTAAAATTATCTATAGATCTGAGAACTTGTTCCAGGTACTGGCAAAGAGGACTAGCAACAGAAGGAAGCTTTTAAGGCCTAAAGTAGGAAGAAGAAGCAGCAGTACAACAGGGGTGAGAGCTCAGCCAACCAAGTGGAACCTTCCAGGAACTAGTGACAGCAGGACACAGCCACTGCCACGCCATATGGAATTACGGCTCTCTAATTTTAATCTTGTTCTCTATGCTTCTTTGACATATAGATATACAAGATCTCACTTGCAATCTAGAAATCTGAAACCACTGAAAAATAAAGTTATTTTTAATAACCCTGGAGCAGACTCACTGACCACAAACCTGATGATCTAACATGTGGCTACTCAGCCTCTCGCCAATTCAATGCATATTTCACCACAGAATTATTAGTGTGTTTCACTGGAAGACACAATTCAATTCAAATTCTTCTCCAGTTCTATATAATCAGTTAAATATTCACTTTGCCACCATTTTAATATTAAAATTTTGAATTCCAAAACTTACTTGTTTCCTAGAGTCTAAGGTAAGTGGTTGTTTCTTGCTTCTATGTAAACATAAAAACTGAGTCCAGATCTATTTTTCTTCATGGATATATTAACCCAGTAATATAATTTTTTCTTTGGCATTTTACCCTTTCAGTGATGGCTTAAAGTTTTTTCTCCGAACTATTTCTGTTCACTTCTGATAAAATTTTAGCAAATTCCCTCAGGAAAGTTTAGAAAAACATTGTTTTTCCTCATGAAAAATGTCCACATTCTCAGAAAGTTTCCTTGAACTCAAGTGAACTTGTTTCCTATGCCCTCCCTTTCATTTTCAGAATGCTCAGTGTATTTAATGCTACCCTTCCTCAACCTCACCAAAGCTCACCTGGTGGTATTAGGGCACTGGTTAAGAACACAGCAAGGAGTCTGAAAGTGTTCCCAGTCCTTTGACATCTGCAGTAAGAAGATATCAAGAGTATCTAATAAAGATTCCCTGTACCAGGGTCCCATGGTCCAATCACAGCCCAGAAAGGGTATCTGGTCACTCTGGTCCATACTCAGAAAAAAGTCTTGCTCTCCTTTTCCCCCAGGTACAAACCCAATAAAAGCTCAAAGGCCAGGGAGCTGGGGTGTTAAACCCGACAAAGATCAGTCCTCTGTGGCACAGGGCTTAAGAAGGGTAGAGAATGTATGGGAGGAGGCAAATGGAAAATAACCAGCATAATACATCTTACCTCTTCTCCTGCATCAACAGCAATTTCATCTTCCATCTTTGGTAACCTTACTCCTGTGAGCTTGGAGCCAGGTCCTCTTTTTCTCTCTCTACCTTCTCTGTAGTCTAGGTGATAAGCATCTCATAGATTATAATATCATATTCATGATCACTACTTTTATATTCATACTACCCAACTCTTCTCCTCTAAATTCTATACCATCTCTTGGCAACTATTTCAGCATGTCTCAGATATTACAATTCTGGGCCATCTAAGCCTACTGATAGTCTTAATTCCACCCTTCCTATAAGCAATTAATCAAGTCCTATCAGTTCTATTACTGAAATATATTTCATTCTCCTTGTCACCTCTACCACCACACTGGTCCATGCCACCATATTACTCCTGATTGTTTTACTTCTCTTTTGCCCTCCTCTAATCCTCTCTAGACTTGCCAACCAGTGGGACCATCTTAAAATATAGGCCAGATCATACTACTTCTTTTTCACACTTTGCAATATGTTTTCCCAAGCCCTGTAGTGAGCTTTACCTTCTTCTACTTCATTACCCACACACTCCTGCTTACTACTCTGTAGCCACGTCTTCAACAAGCCTAATTCTTTCCTGACAAGGGGCAGCCCCCTTCCCACATGTCACTCCCACTTGACCCCATTTATCAGAAGCCAATCTTCTTCTCATTTTTCAGCTCACCTTAAATCTCTCCTTCTAGCAAAGGCTTTCCATAACCTCCATATTTGAAGACAATTCATCCTCCACCCAATGATTCTCTAGTTTTGCATGCCACTGATTCCCTTCATAATATTAACCACATTCTAACATTTCTGTTTATTTGGTTGTTGTTCTGTCCATCTCTCACATTAGACTGACTGCAAACTCCATACAGCATACATTATGGACTATACCTGTCTTGAAATATCTGTATCCCTTGGACCCAGCATAGTGCCTGGCATAAAGCAGGTTGTATCAGCCGGCATGGTGGCTCATGCCTGTAATCCCAGCACTCGGGAGGCAGAGACAGGAGGATTGCTGAGTTTGAAACTTGCCTAGGCTACATAGTGAGCTCAGAGCCAGCCCGAACTACAAAGCGAGACCCTGTCTCAAAAAAAAAAAAAAAAGCAGGTTGTATCAGTCGGCTTTTTGTTAGTGTGACAAAATACCAGGGAAGAACAACTTAAAGGAGGAAAGACTAATAGTTTGGGATGGTCAGCTGGCCCCAAGGCAGAAACATCATAGCTGAAGAGCTTCCTGGGGCAGAGCTGCGGCTTATCTCAGGAACGAAAGGAGAGAAGGAAGGGAAATTAATGTAGAGATGGGAAAAAGAAATGGTATTAGAGCATGCAAAGGTTTTACCTTGTTGATTCAAGACTTAGGAAGCTACTGAAGAAAATTAACCAGGATGGAGAAACTATTATACCTGTGAAATAAAAAGCTTCCTGTAGCAGTGGTGTAGCATTAATTTCTTAAATTTGAGTTGGCCACATTCTTTAGAGAGAAAAAAATTATCATGGCTTGCTTTGCAAATAACTGCTGATACTTTTAATTCTAATGTTATTACATGTACACCTACAAATATGTAACAAGATATGGATTCACTGTTACAGCTTTTAGACTGAAAATTAAAGTAAATGTATATACAGTTCAAGCCAAACTACAAGAAAAATTACATTTTAATTAAATGTAATTAATGCCTTGGTGTTTTGTTTAAATGAAATTGCTTCTCAGAACCTGCAGTGGTACTATTTTTGATGCAGGTTCATTCGAAAGTGAATAAAGGAGAAAATGTCTAAGAAATAATACCAGTAGAGTTAATTAGACCACTTTCAATGTTCTTTAAGAGTCATAGATAGAGATTTTGGCTTTTAAGTTATATTGTGGCATGGACTTATACTTGGTAGAACTATACTTGTATAGCATGTCTTCAATGAAATCTTGGACACAGCTTTGTTATAAAATAACCATGCTGAATCTAGACAATGTTTATATTAAACATTTTTAGGTTAGCATAGAAAGAAACATATAAAAAGTTTAAATTTTTATGTTTGTAACTATGAAGCTTTTGAGTTTGTGGTTCATTCACTGCTACTCCAATTATTTTGACTTGGTCTAAGCAAATAAAGGCAGGCTCAATATGTAAATGCTCCTTTCTAGCATTTCCAGCTGGATGAAAACTGATTCAGGGATTCTAAAGGAAAGAAAGTATTGTAAACAGAGGAAACTAGAAGGAAAATTAAGAAAGGGCTGGATCAAAACTGAATCTACCACTTACCATGTGTTGACAATGTGCCAGGTACTGAGATAAAAATCACTTAATCTTTTAAAACGCATCTATTTTTACATACAGAAAACCTGAGGCTCACAAAGATCACACAGCTGATGAATGACAAAATTAGACCAACCTGGGATGAACACCAATCCTATGCATTGGGCAATATGGAATGAAAATGATTATATAGTTCCTATGTATCAAAAGAAGCTTTTGGAGCTGGGTGTGGCAGTGCAGGACTTTATATAATCCCAGCTGTCAGAAGGAAAAGGTCTCAGCATTGCTGCGAATTTAAGGCTAGCCTGGGCCACATAGTGAGTTCATGGCCAGCCTGAACTACAAAGCAAGACTCTGTCTCAAAAAAAGAGATGATTTTGGATTCTTACTCTGTATGTCCTAAGTCATGTTGAACCATGGCAAGTAGATTTTGATAGATTTGTCTTCATAAGAAATTTTAGTGGGTTAATCTCACTGCAAGTATGGGAACTGAAGCAAAAGAAGTTGCTCTAACACTAAATACTCATAAACAAAATTAATGTCAGTCCCTCATGAAAGCCAGGTCTGAAAGCTGCTTTGCCACTAAATCACTTATTTATTTAGAGCTCAATATTTTTTTAATTTTTAAAACTAAAAAGAAACCCCTGGCACAGCTAAAACACAACCAATAACATGGGAAAAAATCTTTGTTTTCAGACAAAGAGCTACCATCCAGAATATATAAAGAACTTAAAAAAATCAGCACCCCCAAGTTTAAAGACCCATTTCAAAAATGTGCATCTGAAATGAACAGATACTTCTTAGAGGAAGAAATATAAGCACCCAAGAAGCATATGAAGAAATTGTCAACATCACTGGTCATTCGAGAGATGCAAATGAAAACAACACTGAGATTTCATCTCACTCCACAAAGAATGGCTGCTATTGCAAAATCAACCAACAGTAAATGCTGGTGAGCCTGTGGGAGAAAGGAACCCTTCTCCACTGCTGGTGGGATTGTAGACTTGTACAACCATTGTGGAGATCAGTGTGGAGATTCAAAACTAGGATTAGAGGTCCCATTTGACCCTGCTATTCCCCTGCTAGGAATATACTCGAAATAATTAAAAGAATCATATTGTAAAGACATATGTGCACCCATGTTCATAGCAGCTCAGTTTGTGATAGCCCATTCTTGGAAACAACCCAGATGCCCATGAACTGGAGACTGGATAAAGAAGATATGGGTTTTTTTTAAAATAAAATGGAGTATTATTCTGTCATAAAGAATGATAAGTTTATGTGCAAATGGACACACCTTGAGGACACACTAATAAGTGAAATAAATAGATCACAGATGTGTAAATACCATATCTTTTCTCTGGTATGAGAATCTGTAGATGTAAATGAGTTCTAGAATGTATGATAGATTTTGTGAAATAAGAAATATTCAAAGTGAATTTGTAGGGGAAAGTAATGAGGGGAAAAATAAATGTGATTTGAAAAGAAAAAGAAAGCACATGTATATAGGGGGTGAGGGGTGCTGGGCTGGCTAGGGACCTGGGTAAAAATGAGAATTAACTTGTGTCACATACTGGTACAAATTCCCCAGTGTTGAGTGTGATTGTGAGCTGTATATAAAATATACTACTAAAGAATTCAATTTTTTAAAAAACTACATTTCCACATACTGGCTTCTGTTGTGGTCGTTTGTTCTCTTTGGGGGATGAGGGTTAGTACCATAAACGAGAAACCAGAGATTTAGCCCAGTGGTTCTAGCACCTGCCTTGCAAGTACAAGGTCCCAGGTTTGACACCGGTACCACATTCCACAGTACCGGGCATGGTGGCTCACGCCTGTAATCCCACCACTCGGGAGGCTGAGGCAGGAAGATGGCTATGAGTTCCACTCTAGCCTGGGCTACATAGTGGGCTCAGAGACAACCTGAACTATGAAGCGAGATCTTGCCTCAAAGAAAGAGAGCGAGACCGGGGCGGGGGGGGGGGACACATAATTTTAAAACTCGTAATTTTCCCTAAGAACCATATAAAAAGTTTCTAGCAGACTGGCTTAATAGGAGTGGCAATATATATTCACCTTCTAAACTTTTTATCAAATTAAAACTCTAAAAGCAGTTTTTCACTATATAAAAGTTATTTTAAATAGTAGTTGGTATTTTACATGTAAGAGTTGGAGAAGTTATTTGTTAAATATTACCAACATAAATGAATACAAATTAGAAAGGATGAGTTACCTAAAAATATCAATGAAAAATAAAATTGATTTACTATAAATCAATGAACACAAACTTGTAGTAATATATTTGTTACGTGAAATCTATTTTTAAAAACAGGACAAAGGAGGAGAGGGAGATTTCTATGAACCACCACACAAATTCTAATTCTTAGTTTACAAAACCAAATAATATTAATGTGTTGTTCACTAACTTCCATTAATACACTGTATTTACTTATTAAACTTATTAATATTATTCAAGAACTTTCTTTTAAATTTTGACAGTACATACACTAAGACGCATTATTTATCTAATTGCCTTTCACTGACAAATAAAAGCAAAGAGAAAAACCTAAGCGACACAGTGATCGCTTTTTGATAGGTTTGACCCTCTCCGGTCTTCGTAGAAAGTAGTCAAACCCTGCTCTTCTCAAAGGTTCCCCAGGCACCGCGGAAACGAAACCGTACCAGGCTCTGCCCCCTTGGCCGTAGTATGAGCCAATCAGTGCACAGGCCGGGCTGATCGCGTGCCGGGTGTCATGGCTGCCTGCAGGCAGTGCTGCCTGTGTCTCCGGCTCCGGCCGCTGGGCGATGGTCCCTTGCGTCTATCCGGGCGGAATCTGCCGTTAGCTCACTTGCAAGTACGAGCGCTACGGGGTAGCACGAGGTCCGGAGCTGTGTCTGTAGACTTAGGGAACAGGTAAGGAACGGCGTACGTTCCCTGTCTTTTCACAGTTTGCCATGTCCGGCCAGCACTAGTACTTTAATCACCCAGGGTAGAAATCCGGAAGCGTTAACTTCTCAGATATCCTTAACTCTTTATCCAAGCCTAAATTCCATTCCAGGTGTGGAGTTTGTGTCCGTCCTTGGGTCCTCTTCTTTCGTGCGCTGTCTAGTGCCCTTGAACCATTTGCTCTAGTCTGAGGTCTCTTTCGTCATCTGTCTGTCCACCTAGCATTCTTCTCTTTACTTTCGGAGACCCGTGAGTTCTACAGTGGTAAACATTCCATCTGCTGATAACGAGTTAACAATATGCTTACGTCATCCAACTCAATCGATTGCCTTAAAAAGTGTGGCCAGTGTAACCCTGAGTAGGAAGGGAAACAACAGCCTTGTTGAACGCGAGTTAAAAGATGTGCACAATCTTTTTACATCAATACCTAAAAGTACTCGTTTTATAGTTAAAACAACATAGGCTCGAAATAGGTTAGGTAACCCTCAATCAGCAAAGCTAGCTGTATGGAACTAGGTGGATTTCTTCGTGTTTCTCACAAAGCACGAGCTTTTTCCAGCGATCATGTATTTGTCCAAATATACTTTTAAAAAATCTTACACCTAAATTGCTAGAAATGAAATTTCTGACGCATACTTTAAGTAGTTAACTCCGTTTTGGGGGACTTGTTTGTGGTCCTAGGTATTGAACTATGGGCCTTTGCACGTGCAAAGCAGGCCTTCTACCACTGAGCTGCATCTCTAGCATTATATGTATATCTAAATTTTTAGAATCTTTTTTTTTTTTTGATACAGGGTCTCGCTTTGTAGTTCAGGCTAGCCCTGAGCTCACTATGTAGCCCAGGCAAGCCTCGAACACAGCAATCTTCCTGCCTCTGCCTGCCAAGTGCTGGGATTACAGGCATGAGCCACCACGCCTGGCACTGTGGTATGTGGTATTGATTGCTGGTGGGCGTGAGTCACCATGCCCAGCATTGTATGTGGTTCCCGGGGATCGAATTCAGGACCTTGTGCTTGCAAGGCAGGCGCCGGAACCACTGAGCTAACCCTCTGGCCCTAGAATCTTTCTAAAATTTGTTTTAGTCTCATTTATACAAAGGAAAAAATAAATTTTGATTTTTGTATCCAAGTCTTGTCTAACATAATGATTGACCTTGAAAAATGATTACATAACTCTTGTTAAAAATGAGACTGGAGCCGGACATGGTGGCGCACGCCTGTAATCCCAGCACTCAGGAGGCAGAGACAGGAGGATTGCTGAGTTCGAGGCTTGCCTGGGCTACATAGTGAGCTCAGAGCTAGCCTGAACTACAAACCGAGACCCTGTCTCAAAAAAAAAAAAAAAAAAAGAGACTGGAAGGACCGGAGATTTAGCTCAGTGGTTCCGGGGCCTGCCTCGCAAGCGCAAGGTCCTGAGTTTGATCCCCGGTAACTACATACAATGCTGGGCGTGGTGACTCATGCCTACCAGTAATCAATACCACATACCACAGTGCCAGGCACGGTGGCTCATGCCTGCAATCCCAGCACTCCAGTCCCAGCACTCGGGAGGCAGAGACAGGAGGATTGCTGAGTTCAAGGCTTGCCCTGGGCTACATAGTGAGCTCAAGGCCAGCCTGAACTGCAGAGTGAGACCCTGTCTCAAAAAATAAAAGACTGGAAAGAAAAAAATTAAATGGTAAAATAGAAAAAAACAGAAATAAAGTTTATATAGGAGGACAGAGGAGTTGAAGGGAGGTCAGGAGAATGGGGGGAAAAATAGGAAACAAGATTATCGTGTACAGGTAAAAATTCTCAATGATAAATGAAATCATTAATGTTAAGCCTAAAATATAACAGTAAACCTAATAAAAAATTTTAAATGAGACTGAGTTTGGTCAAGAGTGTGCTAAGTTCTCTGAAAAGAACCAGATAGTAAATATTTCAGCCTTTGTAGGCCACATACTGTCTTTGTTACATATTCCTGTGTGGTGTGTGTGTATTTACAAATCCTTTAAACATGTAAAGAACATTCTTAGTTGATTAACTGTACTGAAACAGGCCATGGATTACAGTTTATTGACCCCTTTTTATTATTCAGTTATAATAGTTCTTTACATACTCGAGATACAAGTTCCTTACCAGGTAGATGATTTGCATATATTTTTACTCTGTGGGTTTTTAAAATTTTTCTTGATGATATCCTTTGAAGAATGAAAGTCAATTTATGAAGCCAGTTTCCACACTTCAAAAATACTCTCTCATTCAAACTAATGCTGAACTTTGGTTTCTGTATTTAGCAGCTCTTAGGTTCCCTTTTTACTTTTGAAAATGACTGAATTCTATCCATTTTTTATTGAGGACAGCATATGGGTTTAGTACTTTTAGTTCTGTCAAAATCATTAATTTTTTTTTTTTTTTTTTTGAGACAGGGTCTCGCTTTGTAGTTCAGGCTGGGCCTCAGCTCACTATGTAGCCCAGGCAAGCCTCGAACTCAGCAATCCTCCTGCCTCTAACTCCCGAGTGCTGGGATTACAGGCATGAGCCACCACGCCTGGCACTGTGGTATGTGGTACTGACTGCTGGTGGGAGTGAGTCACCATGACCAGCATTGTTGTATGTGGTTACCAGGGATCAAACTCAGGGCCTTGTACTTGTGAGGCAGGCGCCAGAACCACTGAGCTAAATCTCCAGCCCCAAAATCATTAATAATTTTAAAACTGGAAATTGTACTTATGACCTAAGTAATTTTGTATTGAATTTTCATTTTTAAACAGAAAATTAGAACTATCTTCTGGAAAACTGGCCAGATTTGCAGATGGCTCTGCTGTAGTACAGGTAAAAAATCTAGTAGTTTCCTAAAATTTCAATTTAAAATGGTTCTGCAGACTCATGCAGAGAAACTTTATAACATCATACAATTTAGAAATGTGATATTGAAAATTAATTGAATACTACTAAGATAATTTCTAGTGTCAGATTCATTCCAGAAATGAGAGTCAGAAGGCTTGATGTATTAAGTCACCTTTAAGATCCCTTCCAAACTTGTGGTATTAATTTATTCTTTTAATTGCTATTTTCTAGAGAAAATGATTTCACTATTCTCTTTAGTAGTAATACTTGGGAAACTGTCCTACTGGTTAGCCTACATTTCTTCATAAGAAGGAGATGTGATTTGATTCATTGGATATGACTCAGTGAGCCTTTTCTCCCTTTGAAAAATTCAGCAACTATTTTAATAGATCATAATTATATAGAAAAATCAGCATTGTGATTAATTACTTTGTTATAATCTCATGAAACAAGAGCTGTCTTTGCTTGAGTTTAATTAGAGTGAAGAGCCATTCAACTGTTGCTTTTATGTTAACCTGATTTTGGATGAATTCACCCTTGTTGTGTATGTTTACTAAGTCAGGTGATACCGCAGTGATGGTCACAGCAGTGAGCAAAACAAAACCTTCACCCTCCCAGTTCATGCCTTTGGTGGTAAGTATGTGTTGATTTGTCTGAACTGTAATACAGCATAAAAGTAGAATGTGAAATATTTTTGCCCAGTGTTTAAGGAATGCAAAACATAAACTCTGTACAACAAAAGATTTCCCTTAGTTGTTTGATACTGAGTCATTAAAAGATGATAAGCTTATTGCTGCATTACTAACTCATGCTAGTAGTAAACATAGTTTAGAATGTTTAAGTATGTGAGATGAGTCATTTATACACAAATAGACACACCTTGAGGGCAGACTAATATGTGAAATAAATAGGTCAAAGATATGTAAATACCATAGCTTTTCTCTGGTATGAGAACCTGTAGATGAGTTATAGAATGTAGGATAGATTTTGTTAAATAGGAAATATTCAAAGGGTAAATAATGAGGGGAAAGTAAATATTTAAAAAGAAAACATATGTATATAGGGGGTGGGGGGTTGTAGGGTGGGTAGGGATATGGGTAAAAATGAGAATTAACTCGTGTCATATACTGGTACAAATTCCCCAATGTTGAGTGTGATTGTGAACTGTATATAAAATGTACCAATAAAGAAATCAATTTTTTAAAAAAAGTATGTGAGTTGATGAGATCAGTGGAAACATTTGAATACTTCAGTCATGAATCCACAAAGAACTCAATGCCTTTGTAGGTTTCCCTCATTATGGGTCTGCAAGTTATGTCTTAAGTGAAAAATTCATTAATTTTATGGCTTCTTTCTAATATGAAGAAGGAAATGCAGTTATAAGTAAAAAGGCACTGTTTGACTTAAAAGCTACTGTGGGAAGTACTAAAGCTAGGACGTCATCTAAGTGAAAGGTTTTTGTTTTCTTTTTTTAATCAGTGGGTTGAAACATTTCTATGGCCTCTCCATTCCTTGAGAGAAACAAAAGGCTAAAAATAAATAAAATATCCTAGAAAGCTTTTAGCAACCTCAGGAAAATTAGTGTTTATGTGGTAGATTGAGATGTATAATTTCTTACTAAAAAAAATCATATGAACTTCATTTTTTCATTGGCATTTCAGGTTGATTATAGACAAAAGGCTGCTGCAGCAGGTAGAATTCCCACAAACTACCTTAGAAGAGAAATTGGTTCATCTGATAAAGAAATTCTTACAAGTCGAATAATTGGTAAGATGTTAACATAGAGGCATTAACCTCTTGGATATGCCAGTGCTGGCATCTCTTCCTTTCCATCTGTGTTGTACAATAACGTGTATTTCCCTCGATTGCTTGAAAGCCACTGGAGATTATTAACTCTGTTCCCCTCTTAAATGTGGTCCCCATTAAAGAAACAACTCAGTGATCATCCACAGAATAGGCATTCAGTAAATATTTGTTAACTAATAGATTGGCATTAAGTATATGAATTTTATGACCCATCCCTGAATCTATCTGGCCCATCTGTTCAATCTATCCTGAGCATTTTTCATTTTTATATTCAGCACAGTAATTCCTAAAACTATGTCTTTACTGACTACTGAAATATGCCTGTAATCTTCCAATTTTTGCATCCAAAGTTATTATGTTGTGGAATTATTTGCAACATAGAGCTCTGATAACCAGAAATTGCTAGTTTGTATACGTTTATATGTATTCATCAGACACAAATACCAAGGCAACATTTTCTTTTGGTCTGCTGTTGGTCTTAAGTTTCTCTGTTTTGTTCTTAGGTCATGGTCTATATTAACTAAATCACTGATTTTTCTATGCACATCAATCCAAAGGATTTGTTTATTGACATAATGGACAGCTAACTGTGTTAGTTCAAAAGATTTGAACTCTTACAGCATCTCTCAGTACTATTAATATCTTTTTCTTTCTTTTGACAGATCGATCAATTAGACCTCTGTTTCCAACTGGCTACTTTTATGATACACAGGTAAATTCTTGAGGTTTATCTATTTCCAGATAGTCAAATATGACTTAATCTCTGCAATTTTTCCTAAGCTAAA
>PVIC010022695.1:0-27438 GCA_004025085.1 Thryonomys swinderianus
AAAGAAAGAAAGAAAGAAAATATATAAAGTTTGAGGACATTGTATAAAGGGAGGATGAATTGCCTTCTTGGGGTCCAGTATAACCACCTAGTAAGGTAATCAGATCCTAGCTCAGTTTTAGAGAATCGTGTGATTCTCCCCTCCATGGCCTCATTTTTTATGAAATACTGGAAATGATAAGGGTTGGAATGTATTGAATATACAATTTTCTTGGAAACCTCACTTTATAAAATGGTAAGTTTGGACTATTATGGTGTCAAAAAGTCTTTGAATATATGTTTTTTGTTTGTAGAATTCAACAAATGCCAGTAGTTAAACACTGTACTTCATGCTTCAAGTTAAATAGATTTGATCAGAAAAAAAGATACTTTGAATTTGTTAAATTTTTGAATATTTTAAATTTTGTGTTGTGCTTAACAAAACAGGAATTGATGAAAAATGTGGTATTCCTTAAAAACTTTAATATTTCTCTCTTTCTCTTTAGTTCTTTTTGGAGACGGGTATCTGCTCAGACAGTAAGAATTACGAGAGGTCAGTTACAAATAATATTCTTTTGATTTGTAATGTAATAAAAATTTTATTCATGTGCTAAAATACTAAATTGTGGGCTTTTAAGTTAAACATTACATTCTATAGAGAATATAGGCAGACCTAGGGTGGAAAACCTAAAGTGAACAAGGAGTCTTACAATGGTGCTGTTCCACTACCTTCTAATTCAGGACTAGAGAGAATCAATGGAAATGAGGCAGGTTGTGGAAGCTTCTAGAGTGCTTGGACAGCTGTTCAGTGATTTTCCATACATGACCTGTCTTTTCTGGTACTTTGCATGTGTGTGCTTGGAAATGCTATTCTGAACAGATGCTGTTGCTGGACAGTTCTTTTGCTGTTAAAACTGCTTCCGATCAATCCATTAGGGAAAGTTGCTTTTATCATTTTCTTAGCTAGGAAAAGTAACTGGAAGTTGGTCTTACACTGAGCCTTTTATTAGCCTGAGGACTATATTTTGTTAGCCTTTTCTTTTTCTTTCATGGAACCATTCCTTTCTCATGAATTTTATCTTTTTATGTATGTGGTCCCTTGTACTTGAGTCAGACATAAATTAGAGTCTATGGTTGAGTGCCTTATTATTTCTCCTGTGAAAAAGGCAAGTGTTTAGTTATGTCATAACTCTGTGTTTTGTAATCCCACTACTCCATAAGGCTGAGGTAGAATTGCAAGTTCACGCCCACCATGGCAATTTAGTGAGGACCTGTTTTGAAATATCAAAAGGGCTGGCGATACAGTTCATTGCAAAGGGTTAGTGGGTTCAGTTTTCAGTAACACACACAGTAAAGGGGAAAATATTAAATAATTTCTAACTCACTTTCAGGAAATGTTTGTAGTTTGTTTTTTGCCTTTTTTCTTTTGCATTCCTAGCAATTTTTAAAAAGTATTTCATTCTTTTCTTTTCTTTTTTTTGAGATAGGGTCTTGCTTTGTAGTTCAGGCTGGCCCTGAGCTCACTATGTAGCCCAGGCAAGCCCTGAACTCAGCAACCCTCCTGCCTCTGCCTCCCAAGTGCTGGGATTACAGGTGTGAGCCATCACGCCCAGCATTGTAGTATGTGGTACTGATTGCTGGTGAGTGTGACTCACTATGCCCAGTATTGTTGTATGTGGTTACCAGGGATTGAACTCTAGACTTTATGCTTGCTAGGCAGGCACTGGAACCACTGAGCTAAATCTCCAGCCCTGTCTGTTTCATTCTTGTAACACAGTGGTTCTCAAACTTTAGGGCTTATAAAAACACAGATTATTGGACCCCTTTCTATAAATTTTGATGCAGTTAGTTGGTGTATGGTGGGGCCCAAGAATTTGTACATGTGACAAATCCCCAAGTGATGCTGTTGCTGGTGCCACAGCCGGTCCAGGACTCACATTTTGAGAATCACACTGCTCCAGCATTCCCAACACTGTTTCTCTGTAGATGAATGAGCTCTGATTGATACAGGTATACCAAAATAATGGTGCATTTACAAAGGTTTAAAAATATTGACACTTTCTTGTCTGATGTGGTAGAGCACTACTCTCACTCTACTTTTGTGGTTGCTGGGAGAGTGCCAGAGATTCAGTTCAGTTCCTTATACTTTAGGCAAGTGTTCTACACCTGAGCCATACCATCAGCCTTCCTTCTGTCTGCTTTTATACTTGCAAGTAATTTATAAAATGCATTGATGAATTTATTGTTAGCCAGTGTCTTAGCGTACCTCAGAATTAGGATTGGGAATCATTATTTTCTGAATTAAATTGATAGGTCAGGCTGTGAGCTAATGCTAACTCTTCTTTTTATTTTTGTGGTACCAGGGATTGAACTCAGGATCTTGTGTTTGCCAGGTAGGCATGTGGTACCAATGAGCTGCATTCCTAGGCTTTTTTTCTTTTGTATCAGGAATCGAACTCAGGACCTTGTGCTTGTGAGGCAGGTGCTGGAATCACTGAATTAAATCCCCAGTGAGCTAATGCTGACTTGATGTGCAGGTTTTTAAAATTCTGGACACATCCTTGATAAAATGTTCAGGCAGTGCTCAAATTTACTGTTCTTCTACCTCACCTTCCTGCAGTGCTGGGGATAGAGGTATGTACTACTGTGCCAGGTATTTTTAAAATTTTAAATACGATTTTTGAAAAAGCAGAATAAACTTTTTTTTTTTTGAGACAAGGTCTCGCTTTGTAGTTCAGGCTGGCCCTGAGCTCACTATGTAGCCCAGGCAAGCCTCAAACTCAGCAATCCTCCTGTCTCTGCCTCCCGAGTGCTGGGATTACAGGCATGAGCCTCCATGCCCGGCACTGTGGTATGTGGTATGTGGTATTGATTGCTGGTGGGTGTGAGTCTCCACGCCCAGCATTGTATGTGGTTACCAGGGATCAAACTCAGGACCTTGCGCTTGTGAGGCAGGCGCTGGAACCACTGAGCTAACCCTCTGGCCCAGAATAAACTTTTTTTTTCATTAAGTTTGGGTTTTTATTGCTGTGGGCTTTGAACTTTTGTTTTGGTTTTTTGAGATAGGTTTTCATTATGTAGTTCAGGTTGGCCTTCAACTTGCTATATAGCCTGTCCTAGACTTGAATTTGACATTCTCCTGCCTCAGCCTCCCACGTGCTAAGACTATGGGGATGTGCCACCATGCCTGACTGAATTATGCTTTTATCTTCATTCATTTTTTTGTGTGTGTGTGAGACAGGGTCTCACTTTGTATTTCAGGCTGGCCCTGAGCTCGCTATGTAGCTTAGGCAAGCCGCTGTGAACTCAGCAATCCTCCTGTCTCTGCCTCCCGAGTGCTGGGATTACAGGCGTGAGCTACCACGCCCAGCACTGTGGTATGTGATATTGATGGCTGGTGGGCGTGAGTCTCCACGCCCAGCATTGTATGTGGTTTCCTGGGATTGAACTCAGGACCTTGTGCTTGCGAGGCAGGCGCCAGAACCACTGAGCTAAATCTCCGGCCCATCTTCATTCAATTTTTAGTTAGTACTTAGCAATATTTAATCCTGACTAGAAAGTTCCTATATCTAGAAAAATTATACTTGAGATGATGCCTACATTACTTTAATTGTAGATTTTAAATTAGGTAATAGGTTCGTTTTCTTTACCAATTCAATTTACAGAATTGAGTAGTTACCTTTATTAAACTTTTAAAGCCCAAACTAAATACTGTGGAATGATTTTTTTTTTTTTTGAGACAGGGTCTTGCTATGTAGTTCAGGCTGGCCCTGAGCTCACTATGTAGCCCAGGCAAGCCTTGAACTCAGCAGTCCTCCTGCCTCTGCCTCCCAAGTGCTGGGATTACAGGCGTGAGCCACCATGCCCCGTGTGTGGGGTAAATTTTTAAAAGATATAGTTTAACACAATGGAGTACTAGTCTACCATAAGGATAAGGTTGAGTCATTTATGGGAAAATGGATGTACCCTCAGAAACACAAGTGTAAATATTGCATGATTTCTCTTATATGAGAAGCACAAAATATGTATAAAGTGCAAAGTAAAAGGTAGATAATACCAGGCATGGTGGCACCTGCGTGTAATCCCAGTATTTAGAGAAGGCTGAGGCAAGAAGATAGCCATGAGTTTGAGGCCAACCTGGACCACATAGTTAGTTCAAGACCAGCCTGAACTGTATCATGAGATCTTGTCTCAAAAAATTAAAACAAAAGATAGACAAAGGAAATAGCAAGATAGACCTTTCACGTATAGGAAGGGAACCAATAATGGAGGGAGAAAGGAGGAAGGGAAGGGAAATGAGATAAATTATAAAGTATTGCATACATGCACCAAGTCCCTATGATCAATATGTACTAGAAACATGTTTAAAAAAATATAGATATTTATACACATACATGAAGGAGTCCAAGAGATTAAGGGAGGGGGAGAGAGAAGAGGGAAAGGAAATTTTAAAAAAAGAATTATGATTTATCATGTACATATACCAATTCTCTAAGTGAATGTAATCATTACATATGATAAGTATGTACCAATAAGAAAAAGATACAGTGAGAAAAAAACTCATGAGGCTATGTACAGATTTTTAAACGTTAATAATAAATTAGTGTTTAAAGGTAAGCACTCACATAAAATTCATAACTTTTCTTTGCATAGTGTTTGGAGCCACACAGTCATGCAGTTTAAACACAAACTTTCAAACAGCTATGAGACTTTCCAAACCCTTATCACTCATTACCCCCAAATTAACAACTGAAATTTCAACCTCATAGTAATCAGCTTTCATGTATTACAGAGATATCTCTGTGATCATAATTATTCTCTGCATATCACTAAATTGATAAAGAGATTGGGAATAGGTTAAGTTTTTTGAAAAAAGAGGTTTTTTTTGGGTAAAAGTGAACTGGTATTAATTTTTAGTATAGTTATGATGACCTTACTTTTTCTCCTTCATAGGAAACAAAGGCCTTGATATAAAATAGCTAAGGAAGCTAATTCTCAAACTCTATCTTGCTTCAAAGGGTCAGTTGTAGTTTATTAGATATAACCTCTGAGTGTCTTCTGTTTAGATTGTTGTCCATAACCTATTTTCCTCACTCATTTTTCAATTTCTTTGTAGCTCTCAGAGCTTATTTCAAAAGAGTAATGGATGAACCATCTTCCTTGGCCAAACCTCTGGAGCTGAACCAGCACTCTCGATTTATAATTGGTTCCGCGTCTGAAGATAACTCAGAAGATGAAATCAGCAGCCTGGTGAAGTTAGACTTACTGGAGGAGAAGGAAGGTTCTCTGTCACCAGCTTCTGGCAGCTCAGATACACTCTCTGATTTGGGTATCTCCAGCTCACAGGATGGCTTGGCCTCACACATAAGGTAAGAGGGACAAGTTTAATGGTTAATGTACATCAAGAACACTAGCCAAGATTGCTTTAGCTCTTCCAGTGCCTCTGGATGCATACTTTTAACGAGTAATTGGGAAATGATGTATTCTGCAGGTTTTGGAATTGTCTTTTCCTAAGTATTTTTCTCAACTTCTTGTCTTTCATACATAGTAGATCTGTTTGTGAGATACAGTAAGTTAAAAAATTTTAATATCTTCTCCTTTGATTAATACTGTTTTCACTTTTTTTTTTTTGAGACAAGGTCTTGCTTTGTAGTTCAGGCTGGCCCTGAGCTCACTATGTAGCCCAGGCAAACCTCAAACTCAGCAATCCTCCTGCCTCTGCCTCCCAAATGCTGGGATTATAGACGTGAGTCACCACGCCCAGAATTGTGGTATGTGGTATTGATTCCTGGTGGGTGTGAGTCACCATGCCCATTATGGCTGTATGTGGTTACCAAGGATCAAATTAGGGATTTTGTGCTTGCTAGACAGGTGCTGGAAACCACTGAGCTAAATCTCTGGCCCTTAACTTTCTTGATGATTGATAGGAGTTCTGCAGAAATGGGAAAATCTGTAATAATCTTTCTTTGAATTACTTCATCATGTTAGGAAATTATATTCTGTTTCTAGTATAGCCAGTTCTCAAAAAAAGATTATGATATGAATAAGCGGCTCTTACAGTGTTCTCCTTTTTCTGTAGAAACACAATCTCTGTAATTGAGAATGTGAGTAAATAGTAACACTGGACTATTCTTATTACTGATGTTCGATTTTCCAACCACTGTGTTAGATACTAACCTTTAGTCATTTGCTCTGTAATCCTTGGATTAAAGGGTCACTGTTCAATGGAATCCCTTGGGAGGGTGGTTAAGAAATAAACCAACCCTTTGCCTGCTTGGCAAGTGCAAGGTCCTGAGTTCGATCTCCACTATGGGGGTAGGGAAGCTGAACCCTAGAGTCTGATTTTCTTGGGTATTGGCTTACCCTGGAACTGGGACAGTATTTACAAAGGCTGTTTGAGTGATTCTAATGTACATCTAGTGTTAGGATTATCAGTCTCATCCAGCTAAACATAAGTTGGGATGGCTATTGTTGCTATTATTGTGCTGCTACCTCTATTGTTATTGGCTCATAAAATAATTCTGCTTCATTTTATGTACTCAAGCCATTGATAGTAAAATCTCAGATTAGATCTGGCTGCGGGTGACTTTTCTGCTTTGTTGTTATCACCTGGATTTATAATCCTGGCTTCTAACAGATGGAACAGTGTGTTAACAGTCAATGCCAGTTATCCATGAGGTCAAAAGAAAAGAAATAGAGCAAGTTATTATATTGTGTTTTATTTTATAGATTCCTAGAAATGCAATGGGCTAGAGAGACAATTTAGTCTAATGCTGTTTATTTATTTATTTTTCTATTGGCAATACTACTGAGTATTGAACTCAGGGGTTTCATACTTTTACACTGGACAGGTATCTCAAGGAGCTGTGTTGCTTAAAGGCACGAGAGTTAAACCCAGTCTTTCTCAACAGAGGCACTATAACCTGGGCATGGTGGCATATACCTCTAATCCCAGCACCTGGGAGGCTGAGCCAATAGGACTACCAGGAGCTCTAGGCCAGCCTGGGCTACATAAAGAGATTCAAATTTTCCTTGCCTCTTTTTTTTTATTTTGAGGCAGAGTCTTGCTAAGTTGCCCAGTCTGGGCTTCACATGCAGTCCTCCCTCTCAGCTCCCAGAATGCTGGGATTAGAGGCATGTGCCACCATGCTAGCTACTTTTTGTTTTCATAGATGAGAAAACTGAGAACTGATGAAGGGAATTGATTACCTAAGATTGAATAGTCAGGGAATAGGCATTCATACTCAAATATTTTTGTTCCATTTCAGTAACTTTTCTATTCTTTCCTTGACCATACAAGTGTCTTAATTATATAATTAGTTCATACAAATTTGATTTTATGGAACTAATGAACAAAATATTATATCTAACCTCTGGGTAAAAAGGAATTAATGACAGGGAAAAGAGATTAGGTCTTTTTGTAAATGTTTTTTACTTTAGAATTCACTTAAATTTGACTCTAAGGTTAATGCTGGTGATGGTATCTTTCCTGTCAAGGTCATTCAGAATTGTATGTGGGGTTGTGATTCCTGGCACTACTTGTATTTTGAAGACAGAGTACCAGTGATACTAAAGTGTGTTTTGTAGTGGACTGTAGAATTTCATACAACTAAAAATTATTACTCTCAAAATGTCACAGTGCCTCCACTGTTTTTTGTCTTTCTGAGACAGAGTCTCTTTATGTAGCCCAGGCTGGCCTAGAGCTCTTGGTAATCCTCTTGCCTCAGCCTCCCAGGTGCTGAGATTACAGGTATATTCCACCATACCCTGGTTACAGTGCCTCTGTTGAGAAAGATTGGGTTTAACTCTCATGCCTTGAAGCAACACAGCTCCTTGAGAAATTTGTCCAGTTTAAAACTATGTGAAATACAATAAACATTTGCTGAATTAGGAAACTGTATTTGGCAATGGTGAGATAAAAGCCACTATAGGAAACTCAGCTGATGATATCACAAGGTAGTTTGCCAGATCTCTCCCAAAGTTCATGGTTATTATGCAATGAGATTGTGATCAGTGAATGTCTTACTGTTGGCAAAGCTCATGCTGGTAGCTCATGGACAAGTCATGGACAAAAGCATGATCAGCAGCCTGGGGAGGGGACAGTTGCCAGTTTCCACTGGCTTCTCAGCTAGCTAATGTTCCAAAATAGAACCATGTCTCTTCCTTGATCTATTTCTTAAGTCATCTTTGAATGATGTCCTTGAGGGTAATTTAAGGTCTTTAAAATCCATTTGCTAAGGGCTAGAGATTTAACTCAATGGTTCTGGCATCTGTCTGGCAAGCACAAAGTCTCAAGTTCAGTCCTTTGTACCATACACCACAGTGCAGGGCATGGTGGCTCATGCCCATAATCCCAGCACTCCGGAGGCAGAGGCATGAGGATTGCTGTGAGTTTGAGGCTTGCCTAGGCTACATAGTGAGTTTGGAGGCAGCCTGAACTACAAACCGAGACCCTGTCTCAAAAAAAAAAAAAATTTCATTTGACAGTAGAAAGACTTCTGCTTTGACATCTATACTGAGTAGGTATAAGATCATTGACAGTTTACGTTTTTTTTTCTTGGACTCATTTTCTTCTCTTTAAAATTAAATATACTGATTCAGATACTTCTTTTCTTTCTTTTTGTTTGTGGCACTGGGAATCAAACTTGGACCCTTGTGGTTCCAAGGTAGGTGCAGTATCACTTGAGCTAAATCTCCAGGCTCCCTCAGATACTCCTTTTCGTACTTTGAATTCAAAATGAAAATAGGGACTGGCTGAGTTTAAGATCATCTCAAAGAATGAATAGCCTGATCTTTTACAAGTGACAGATTAATGGAGCAGGTATGTTCCTTAGAGTTGTTAATTGGAAGTCTCTGATACTAAGTGAGATAATTGCCTTAACTTGAGATGGAGTCTGTCTCTTAATTTTATGGTTTGATCTTAGGTCCTAAATGAATGTCTTGTATATGTAGATGAGTGGGATTGGAAAATAGACTTTTCCAGTGATGAAAATGACTTATATCATGTTTTTCTAGAGTTCAACAAAAGCCTGGGCCCAGGTATGTAGCTCAGTGGCACTGCGCCTGCTCAGCATGTACAAGGTCTCAAATTCAATCTCTAGGAGCGCCAAAAACAAAACAAAGCCAAAAAAATAACAACAAAAACCCCACAAGACTGGCTAAATAATTTCTTAAGCTTTATGACTCAAATATTTGAAGATAGAGCCCCAGAAAGTAGTTATATCTTGGTGAGAATGTACTGGCCTCATTGAATGCAGTTGTTTTGGCTTGATATTTTTAGATAAGACCACTTTGAGTTTATCAGCTGTTTGTATATTTTTGAAATTCTTATTGACATTCAATTAAGCATTTAAGAAGACAATTAGAAGACTGAATGTGGACATCTTAATTTTTATAAGTAGTACACAATTTAGAGGTGTGTGTAGAAACACCTATTTATGTAGGCAGTTTCTCTGTTCCTTATGGGATGCCGCTTGAGGTCAGATTGTTCTGCATACTTAAAAGGTACCACATGGTATCAACCTGTGTTATCAAAAGGATTATAATTATTTTTGTTAACTAGTGTGCTTAATTTCAAGTTAAAGTCCAGTTGCAAACAGGTTAATCCACATTTAGATCTTTCCAAATCCACATTTGGATCTTAGGGTAGTGTGGTTTCTTTAATTCTTTTTAAAAATCTACTATATCATGTAAAAGTATTTGAAACTTCAATTCAGTTTTCTTTTAAACATCTTAAAATACGTGCTCAAAATATGGAATGACCTGGGCCGGAGGGTTAGCTCAGTGGTTCTGGTGCCTGCCTCGCAAGCGCAAGGTCCTGAGTTCGATCCCCGGAAACCACATAATGTTGGGCATGGAGACTCACGCCCACCAGCAATCAACACCGCACACCACAATGCTGGGCGTGGTGGCTCATGCCTGTCATCCCAGCACTCGGGAAGCAGAGACAAGAGGATTGCTGAGTTCGCGGCGGCTTGCCTGGGCTCCATAGTGAGCTCAGGGCCAGCCTGAACTACAAAGTGAGACCCTGTCTCAAAAAAAAAAAAAAAAAAAAAAAAAAGGAATGACCAACTTTTTATGCTTAACAAGCATGTTTAGTGAAGGAATTTATCTAAGAACAATCTGTCGTTGTTACTTATATGTACATAAATCCAGTAAAGATGTTGTGTACCTTAGATTCTTAATAGTTGCTGCTTTGGAAGGAGAGGAAGGTGAATTAGAGTCTTATCTATTTTTTGGTCCAGAAATAAAGTACTTTACTATTGTCTTTGAAAGTTGAAGATTTAGGTAAGAAATTCTCTATAAAATGTTTAACTTTTGAAAAGAATCTAACTAGAGAACTTTGAAGTGCTTCATAATTAGAAATGATCTGTAAAGTTTCTTCCATGATAACAAAAAATGGCAATATACTAATGAGTTTGAAAGCAGTTCTTAGATACCATACTTCATTGCTGCAGATTAAAAATTCATACACAGTTGTATAGACCTTTCTTTCTCTATGGGCAGCAATCGTGTTGGTGTGAAAGTGAAAGAATCTGGAAATAACTTTCAGCTTCTATTCCCAATAGCTTAAGAGGGAAGTTAAGGAAAGCTGAATAGGATGGCACATGCCTGTAATCCCAGGACTGGGAAGGCTGAGGCAGGAAGATCACCTGAGTTCCAGGCCAACCTGGGCTATATAGTGAGTTCAAGGCCAGGCTGAACTGCATTGTGAGACCTGTCTCAAAAAGAAAATCACAAAAGGAAAAAACAAAATAAGAGGAAAGTTAAGGAAATATTGAGAGGTAAGGTTTATTTCTTGCTAGTATTACCTGTCCTATTTTTTAACTTTTTCTTACTGTTTTCTTTCTAGTGCTGGGGATCAAACTGATAGCCTCCCCCATGTCTTCCCTGGAGCTATTGTCCCCCCACCCCAGTCACTCACATCTTTAAGAACTAACTGTTATGTTTTCTCAGTGACAATTAGAAAAATAATGCTAGGTAATATTTGTCAAGTGATTTGCCAGATACTCTGCTTAGGTGGGAGAACCACATTTATTTTACCATATCAAACTCAGTACCTTGTGCTTGTGAGTCAGGCACAGTGCCACTAATCTAAATCCCCAGCCCAGAAAAACACATTTAATCTTCACAATAACCCTTGGAGGTTGGTATTTATTGTACGTTATTGCCCACAGTTTAAGGATAGAGAACTGAGACGCAGGTTAAATAACATCTCCAAGGTCATATAGGTAGTCATGAACTAAATCAGATTTTGAATCTAATCAGAGCTCATACTGTCAACGATTATAGCAAACTGGAGCCCCAGTATTAGAAATGCCTTGTTCTCTTTGAATAGTGCTTTAATTCAGTGCCAGTCTTATGTATTTATGTATGTCATTATGTAAGTATGTATGTGTATGTGGTACTGCCTAGTGATAACTTGTGACATAGAGAGGGATAGAAGTCAAAATAAAAGGAGATTTATCATTCTACATTATTTTGGTGACAAAGTCCTGCTATGTCACTCAGGCTAACTGACTTAGACCTCCAGAGCCCAATTGATCAGCTTGCTTCAGCCTTTCTCAGGTAAGCACTGCTATGCCTGGCCCTATTCTCCACTTTTGTAGTACAGCCATTAGAGCACAATTTAATATTGCATCAATGATGGTATTTCAATGAATTTTATAGTCAGTAAAAGGGAATGTTATACAACTCAGTGTAATTTTATTAAAAGCTATGAAAGCTTTTTAATTTTAATTGTATATATTTATGTTTATCATGGAAAGAAATGACTTTTTTTTTTTTTGCTTTTGGAAATTGAACTCAGGACCTTCACACTGAGCTACGTCCAGCCCTGTTTTTTGTTACTGTTGTTTTAGAATTTTGTGATAGGGTTTCTCTAAATTGCCCAGGCTAGGCTAGAACTTTTGGTCCTCCTACATCAGCCTTCCAGAGTGCTAGCATTACAGCCATGTTCTACCCTGCCCAGTTAAAGATTTTCTTTTCTTTTTAGTCTTACTTTCAACTCCTTGAGTTTGAAATAACTTCATTTAAATCCAGCAATGGAGATAAAATTAAGTAATAGTGGCAAAAGATTTTCAAAAAATAATATATACTTTACTAGTGTAAAGAATTATTTACTTTCAGGGAGTTCTCTGTAAGGTAAATTTTTTTGGCGGAAAGACTTTAATATTAGTGCTTTTCATATTAGTGCTTCAAATATGGAAATTTAGTAGCGAGTTTTGAACACCCTTCATGTCTCGATCTGATTTTAATGTAAATACAGTACCTTCACACTGGATTGTGCAAGATGTGTGATGTTAGAGATTTTGTGATATATTGTCTTCTGGAGTATTAAAGGGGGAGAATTAATGTGCATCATCTTTTTTTAAAAATTGAATTCTTTTTTTTTTTTCTTTTTTGGAGACAGAGTCTCGCCTTGTAGTTCAGGCTGGCCCTGAGCTCACTATGGAGCCCAGGCAAGCCTCGAACTCAGCAATCCTCCTGTCTCTGCCTCCCGAGTGCTGGGATGACAGGCGTGAGCCACCACACCCGGCATTGTGGTATGCGGTATTGATTGTTGGTGGGCGTGTCTCCACACCCAGCATTATATGTGGTTACCGGGGATTGAACTCAGGTCCTTGCGCTTGCGAGGCAGGTGCCGGAACCACTGAGCCAACCTTCCGGCCCAAAAATTGAATTCTTTATTGATACATTTTATATACAGCTCACAATCACACTCGACATTGAGGAATTTGTACCAGTATATGGCATGAATTAATTCTTATTTTTACCCATATCCCTGCCCACCGCACAACCCCCCACCTCTATATACATGTGCTTTCTTTTTCTTTTTAAATCATTTTCATTCTTTCCCCTTGTTACTTTTCCCTACCACGTTCCCTTTGAACATTTCCTATTTCACAAGATCTGTCATACATTCTGGAACTCATTTACATCTACGGGTTCTCATACTAGAGAAAAGATATGGTATTTACATATCTGTGATCTATTTATTTCACTTATTACTATGTCCTCAAGGTGTGTCCATTTGCACATAAATGACTGAAACTTGTTCTTTATGGCAGAATAATACCCCATTTTATTAAAAAAAAAACCCCGCATCTTCCTTATCCAGTCTCCAGTTGATGGGCATCTGAGTTGTTTCCAAGATTGGGCTTTCACAAACTGAGCTGCTATGAACATGGGTGCACATATGTCTTTGCAATGTAATTCTTTTAATTCCTTTGATTATATTCCTAGCAGGGGAATAGCAAGGTCAAATGGGACCTCTAATCCTAGTTTGCTGAGGAATCTCCACAACTTCTTTTGTTTTTAAGCCAGAGTAGTTGTATGATTTTGTTACATTAAGTGCTCACCTGAATGTGACCTGGTTACCTTGAAAATGCAGGAACTTTGTACTATATAAAAAAATGCAAACTGATGTAAGGAAGTGAGGGAGACACTTGGAAATTTAGGATTGAATGGATTTTTTTTTTTTTTTTGAGACAGGGTCTCGCTTTGTAGTTTAGGCTGGCCCTGAGCTCACTATGGTGCCCAGGCAAGCCGCCGCGAACTCAGCAATCCTCCTGTCTCTGCCTCCCGAGTGGTGGGATTACAGGCGTGAGCCACCATGCCCGGCACTGTGGTATGTGGTATTGATTGCTGGTGGGCGTGAGTCACCACGCCCAGCATTCTATGTGGTTACTGGGATCAAACTCAGGACCTTGCACTTGCGAGGCAGGCGCCGGAACCACTGAGCTAAATCTCCGACCCCAGGATTGAATGGATTTTAAGAACAGCATATGTGTAATCTTGATGATACAATTTTTTTTTTTTTTTGAGACAGGGTCTCGCTATATAGTTCAGGCTGGCCCTGAGCTCACTATGTAGCCCAGGCAAGCTACCTCGAACTCAGCAATCTTCTTGTCTCTGCCTCCAGAGTTCTGGGATGACAGGTGTGAGCCACCATGCCTGGCATTGTGGTATGCGGTGTTGATTGCTGGTGGGCGTGAGTCTCCATGCCCAGCATTATATGTGGTTTCTGGGGATTGAACTCAGGACCTTGCGCTTGCGAGGCAGGCGCAGGAACCACTGAGCTAACCTTCCGGCCCATTGATGATACAATTTTTATGCTGAGAATAAACTATGATTGAAACTTCATTCTTCCTATCTTTTGGCTTATCTGTGTCAAGCTATGACATAGCCCAAAAGGCAGCTGGCTCTTGTTGCGTTTCTGCTTTGAGTTTGCATATATCTAGGCTTGTGAGGATATTTTTGTTTCCATTTTCTTAGAATTTCTTACTTAGCTTTTCTGAGCTTTCATCTTTTCCTAATGCAATCAGCTCTTCACATTTTCTTTCAGTGCTCTTTCCTTGATATTCTGAGGTTCCCAGTTGCCATGGTTCCTTGATGGTAAGTAGACAGAGAAAGTTATAATGTAACTTGGTACTCTTTTGCTAAGAGCATTAATTTTTTTTTTTTTGAGACAAGGTCTTGCTTTGTAGTTTAGGCTGGCCCTGAGCTCACTATGTAGCCCAGGCAAGCCTCAAACTCAGCAATCCTCCTGTCTCTGCCTCCTGAGTGCTGGGATTACAGGCGTGAGCCACCATGCCCAGCAAGAGCATTAATTTTTATACTCCATCTCCCACCCTTTCTTTCTTTCCATTCAGAAAACAAGTGTTAAGCCCATATATGTATAGTAGTTTAATCTGATAAGTGTATTCTATATACTTAGCTAGTTGTAGAATGTTATCATTGTTAAGTGGGGCTCAGGACAACTGCTTGATAGTGTTTAATACTGTTACTCCTCTTGCATAATGTGTCTGTACATTCCCCCCCCCTTTTTCCAGCAAAATTTGTAAGTGAATTAAATTAGTAGTAGTAATACATATTTATGGCAGAAAAGTTAAAAAGATTGTAGAATACAATCATCCAGTGATAACCACTATTTAATAATTTCTCTCATTGTTTTTTCTTAACCATAAGTTTAATTTAAAAAATATAATGAATACACAGCTCAGTTTTTTTGCTTTTTTTATATAGCACTTTTTCATGTCATCAAAAATCTTTGTGTGTCATCATACCTGGCTAGAAAAACTTGGTTTTGGTAGTTGGAAGATTGAACTCAGGGCTTTATGCATGCTCGGCAAACTCTGTATCACTCAACTGCATCTCTCTGCCCCCAGTAACTCTCAGTATCACCTTTCCATTATTACTGCCATTGTTCTTGCTCAGGTAGCATTGACGTTCTTCTCCAGTCTTTCTCCTTTCAGTCTGAGGCCCAAGGGTCTTCACTGGGTTCTTTCTAAAAGGTAAATGATTATCTCCTGACACTAACTCAGTGGGGTCTTATTATCCACAGAATATGTTAGTATTTAGCCAAATCTTGTGTCAGGTGCCCATCATCATCATCATCATCATCATCATCATCATCTTGGAACTGCATGGGGGTCTTAAGTGGTACAGCCTGAGTCTGAACTTATCTTCCTGCCTCAGCCTCCCAGAGTGCTGAAATTACAGTTGTGCACTACTATGCTGGCTGCCTCTTCATTTTTTCTCATAATTGTGCTTATGTTCCCATTATCTTAGATACGTAAGGGTTCCTTCTCTCTTGTTTGGTCTATTTTTTTTTTTTTTTTTTGAGACAGGGTCTCACTTTGTAGTTCAGGCTGGCCCTGAGCTCACTATGGTGCCCAGGCAAGCCGCCATGAACTCAGCAATCCTCCTGTCTCTGCCTCCCGAGTGCTGGGATTACAGGTGTGAGCCACCAGGTCTGGCATTGTAGTATGCAGTGTTGATTGTTGGTGGGCGTGTCTCCACGCCCAGCATTATATGTGGCTACTGGGGATCTAACTCAGATCCTTGCGCTTGGGAGGCAGGCGCCGGAACCACTGAGCTAACCTTCTGGCCCTTGATTGGCCTATTGCAATAGCCTCCTCAGTATTTTCTCTAACTTATGTCTTTCCATTTCACACTGTTAAACCTTTAGTGGTTTCTATCTTTTAAAGACTTAGATAACTCCTTATTTATTGAACATTTACTGTAAGTTAGGCACTGTACTACAGGCTTTCAGTATTTATCTTACTTAACCAAACAGGCCCATAGAGTAGGTATTGCCTTCATTTTACAGATGAGGGTACAAGCTCAGAGATTACATAATTCACCTAATTGATACTGGCAGAAATAGTCATTTGTAGCATTCAAGTTCTTCTACAGTCTGGCTACAGTTGATCTTTCTTTTTTTCTTTACCTGGGTATACTCAATTATTTTTACTTATTCTAGTCATACTAGACAATTGGCTTTTCCCTGTACTTTCCATGTTTGTATCTTTTTTTTTTTTTTTTTCTTTGAGACAGGGTCTCGCTTTTGTAGTTCAGGCTGGCTCTGAGCTCACTATGTAGCCCAGGCAAGCCTCGAACTCAGCAATCCTCCTGTCTCTGCCTCCCGAGTTGCTGGGATTACAAGTGTGAGCCACCATGCCTGGCTCCACATTTGTATCTTTTGATCCTTTGATTTCTGTCTCAGTCTTTTTTTCTGTTGACTCTTTTTCTTGTTATGTTTTGAAATGCTCATTCCCTGATTCTTGACTTTCTATTAGCCTTTTGATGTCATTCTAAGGCCTTCTCAAATTCTGCCTATGTTGTATATATTTTCTTTCTTCTTTCCTTTCTTGCGGTATCTGGGATCAAACTTGGGTTCTTGTGTTTCCAGGGTAGACATGGTACCACTTGAACTAAATCCCTGGTCCTGTAAACATTTTCTTATTCTTTCTCTTATTTTTGTGTTTTTTTCTTCTGGTAATTTGGCCTTCCATTGTCTACTATAGCAATTTGTTCTTAAGGTAGTACCTTTTGCTGTGCTATTCCTTGCAGACTGTTAATTCGTAATTTTGCCACATAGTTCACTGAGAACATAGAATTATTAGACTGGAAATTCTCCTTGTGATACTTTGTCAAACCTACCTATGTACTCACATTCTTATTTTTCCTTTCTGTTATAAGTATCTTTCTGGCCTCTCCCTCCTTTGGTCATCTCTTTTATTCTAAATATGAATCTTTTCCTGCTAGATATTACAGTTGGCAATCATTTTCCTTGGTTCAGATATTCTTTGTTCTCTTCCATCTTTATAAAAACTTCTTTTGGGACGGAGATTTAACTCAGTGGTTCTGGCGCCTGCCTAGCAAGTGCAAGGTCCCTGGTTTGATCCCGGTAACCACATACAGCAATATGGGCCGTGGTTGCTCATGCCCACCAGCAATCAGTACTGCATCCTGCAAATTCTGGGCTTGGTGGCTCAAGCCTGCTGTAATCCCAGCACTTGGGAGGCAGAGGCAGGAGGATTGCTGAGTTCAAGGCTTACCTGAGCTACATAGTGAGCTCAGGGCCAGCCTGAACTACAAAACTCAAAAACAAAACAAAACAAAACAAAATTCTTTTGATGGCTACGTTCCCTTTGGACTGCTGACCTATCTCTCTCTGTACCCTACTTCATAGCCAAAGGTTTAAGGATAAAGATGTCTTTTTATGTTCCTCATTTCTCATTTATTCTTTAGGTTCTTCCAGTCTATTTTTTTGCCTATTTTGTTCAAATTACACCTGTAAAATCACTAATGAACTGGAGATAGTAGCACATGCCTATAATCCCAACACTTGAGAGACTGAAGCAGGATGAGTACTGTGAGTTTGAGGTCAAGCTGGGCTGCATATTGAATTCAGGGCCACCTAAAATATAGTGAGACCCCATCTCGAAAAAACAAAAATAAAACAAAACAAAACAAAACAAAACAAAAAAGCATTAATGAATACTATTGTTAAATCTAGCAAATGTTTCTCAGTCCTCATATGACTTTCAGTAGTTTTGTAAAGAAATTAGTTTTTCAGGCTGGGGATTTAGCTCAGTAGTTCTGGTGTCTGCCTGGCAAGTGCAAGATCCCAAGTTTAATACCTGGCAACCACATACCACAGTGCCAGGCATGGTGGCTCATACCTGTAATCCCAGCACTCTGGAGGCGGAGGCAGGAGGATTGCTGTGAGTTTGAAGCTAACTTGGGTTACATAGGGAATTCAGGGATAGCCTGAACTATAAAGCGAGACCCTCTCAAAGAAAAGAAAAGAGAGAGAGAGAGAGAAAAAGAAAGGGAAAGAGGGGAGGGAAGACTAATTTCTTATTAGTTTTTCTTTAGCCTGCCTGCCTGCCTGCCTGCCTGCCTTCCTTCCTTCCTTCCTTCCTTCCTTCCTTCCTTCCTTCCTTCCTTCCTTCCTTCCTTCCTTCCTTCCTTCCTTCCTTCCTTCCTTCCTTCTTTTGAGACAGTGTCTTGCTATGTAGTTCAGACTGCCTTTGAACTCATGGTGACTCTCTTGGCTCTGCCTCCCAAATACTGGGATTACAGATGTGTGCCACCACCCCCTATTAGTTTTTCCTTTAAACACAGGCTTTTCTGTTTTTTTCTCATTTTTTTTTTGACAGGATCCCACTATATAGTTCAGACTGGACTTGAACTCACTATTTAGCCCAGGCTGGCCTCAAGCTTTCAGTAGTCCTCCCACTTCAGCCTCCCAAGTGCTGGGATTTCAGCTATGTGCCCAGCCCTTTTCTGCTTTCATTTTTTTAACTTTTCTTTTTCTGCTTTTAAAAATCACACTTTCTTGTCTTTTTATGCTTTTTCCTGGAGGTAGAGTCTTGATATGTAGTTCAGGCAGCAGGATGATTGGCTATGTGAGTGTATATATGTAAAATTAATTGAGTTCTTTGCTAAATATGTGTGTACTTTATTATATGAAGTTAGAACTCATGGTTGTAATGTCAGCACTTCCACAGACTGAGGAAGTTCAAGCCCAGCCTGGGCAATTTAATGACTTAGTGAGACCCTGTCTCAAAATGTAGCTCAGTACAGATGCCCTGGTTTCAGTCCCCACCCAGTTCCTCAGTCAATCAGTCAGTCAGTTAATCAACCATCAGTTAAACAGGCTCAGTGTAGGGGCACACACCTGTAATCCCAGCCTAACTCTGGGAGGCTGAGACAGGAAGATCTCAAATTTTGGCCCATTCTGGTCAACTTAGTGAGACCCTGTCTCAAAATTTAAAGAGGGGGTGGGGCTAGTAATGTAGATCAGTATGAAAACTCTGGGTTCAATCTTCAGTATCAAAAACAAAACCAGGGCCAGGGATTTAACTCAGTGGTGCCACTACCTGCTTTGCAAGCACAAGACCATGAGTTTGATCCTGGTATGTAAAAACAAAACAAAACAGGTGGAATTTTAAGCTGAGTGATGAGTTGGGAAATCTCTAGTCCAAAAAAGCAGCTATAAAGCTTACTGAAGCTCACCATGATGGTGCACACCTGTAATGCCAGAATTTAGAAGCCGTGGAAGGAGGCTGTCTTGTGGATTTGAGCCAGCCTAAACTATGTAGTGAGTCTCTGCCTCAAAAATAAAGGAAAATTGGGGGCTGGGGATTTAGTTCAAGTGGTACTGCACCTGTCTTGGAAGCACAAGGGCCCTGAGTTCGATCCTCAGTACCACCAAAATAAAATAAAATATAAAATAAAATAAATAAAATAAAAATTTGCCAAAATGGCCCAAAAAAGCCAAATATCATTAGGACCTGAGAAAACAAGTCAAAGACATACAATAGTTTATGCTTGAGAAACTGCCATAATTTACTAAAAACAGTGGGACTCTGTGTTGGTCTCACGTCAAGTTGTTCCTGTCTTCCTTTTCCCAGTTTATGTGGCATGGAGCTTTTGCTAGTGTAGATAGGTCATGAGGGTCAGCAGTGCTTACTCACTTGGGGAAATGGATGCTGATCATGTTCAAAGGCCTCGTTAGTGGAACTGAGCATTTTGGGAGTGGGTGAGTGGTACAGGCAATCGGCTAGGCTGAGGCATGTGATTGGGACAAGCACACAACTGACTGAGCCTGGGTACATATACAGAGAAGACGTAAGGCCCAACAGAAAATGAAAGCTATACAGAACTGAAAATGTCCTGAATTCTGAAATCATGTTACCTTGTTGCACCCATAAGCCCACCAATTTAGCATATAAGCTTACTGGCTTCAGGTTGGTAAACATAGCCTCTGTGTCACCATTGGCTGACATCTAAGCTGTGCAGACATAGAAGTGACTACTCAAAAGCCCAGTTTAATTATAAGAAGTAAAAAGAAAAAAAGCTGAAATATCTATAGCAATATGTGAGGGGAGATAGATGTAGCCAAGAAAAATAATAAGAATGAATAGCCAGCCATGGTGGTAGATGCCTATAGCCCTAGTTGAGGTAGGAGGACTGCAAGTTAACCTAGTGAGACCCTGCTTCAAAACAAAATAAAACACAAAACCAAAAAAGGGAAGTTGAAGATGTACCTCATTGTGAAGACCCAAGGTAAGTGGTGGCAAACCTGTGGCACATATACCATGGGCTACTGTTATCATTGAAAGCTCTAAAAGATTTGCTATCATTGCCCTAGGTTCAAAACTCCCATAGCACATGCACACACATAAAAAAAACTGTCATAACTACAACTTTCATGAGCAGTGTAAATGAAATAATAATCCAAAGTTGTTACAATAAATTGTGTAATATGTTGTTTTCCACAAAAAAATCATGAGACATGCTAAGATGTAGCAAATTATGACCTATATTCATGGTAGATAAGTTAATAGAAGCTATCTGCTGGGTTTACTAATTTTTTTTTTTTTTTTGAGACAGGGTCTCGCTTTGTAGTTCAGGCTGACCCTGAGCTCACTATGTAGCCCAGGCAAGCCGCTGTGAACTCAGCAATCCTCCTGCCTCTGCCTCCGGAGTGCTGGGATTACAGGCGTGAGCCACCACGCCCGGCACTGTGGTATGTGGTATTGATTGCTGGTGGGCATGAGTCACCATGCCCAGCATTCTATGTGGTTACCGGGATCAAATTCAGGATCTTGGGCTTGCGAGGCAGGCGCCAGAACCACTGAGCTAAATCTCTGGCCCTGGGTTTACTAATCTTTAAGTAGCTACTATAAATGTGTTCAAAGCCCTAAAGAGAAACATGTTTAAAAATATATATATATGCTATGTAACTCTTTTTTATTTTTTATTTATTTATTTATTTATTTTTTGGTTTTTGCTTTTTGGAGACAGGGTCTCGCTTTGTAGTTCAGGCTGGCCCTGAGCTCACTATGGTGCCCAGGCAAGCCGCCGCGAACTCAGCAATCCTCCTGTCTCTGCCTCCCGAGTGCTGGGATTACAGGTGTGAGCCACCACGTCCGGCATTGGGCATTGTGGTATGCGGTATTGATTGTTGGTAGGCCTGTCTCCACGCCCAGCATTATATGTGGTTACCGGGGATCAAACTCAGGTCCTTGCGCTTGCAAGGCAGGTGCCGGAATCACTGAGCTAACTCTCCAGCCCTCTTTTTTATTTTTTGAGACAAGGTTTCACTATATAGTTCAGGTTGGCCTTGATTGTGTAGCCCAGAATGACTTAAATTCATTGGGATCCTCCTCAGCCTTCCAGAGTGCTGGGATTACAAATGTTGGTACCACACCTGGAGCTTCTTTTTGGTTTGAGCATGACAATAGTGGATCAATAAATAGAAATTCTTAATAAGAAAAGATGTAAACTATCCACAGTAGCATCAAAAGAATAAAAATAAATTTAGCAGAAACAGAAGACTTACATGCTATAAATTATAGAACATTGCTGACAGTAATTATTTTAAATTTTAGTTTTTATTAATATTTTGGAAGGTCTCACTAAGTCATTGAGTTTCCGAGGCTTGGCTCAAATTTGGGATCTCGTGCCTTAGTCTTCTTGAGTACTGGGACTACAGGTGTGCATCATCACACCCAGATATACCAATAGATTTAGCCCAGAAAAATAATAAAGACAAGAAAGAAATAGCCAGCCATGGTGGTAGATGCCTATAGTCCTCATTGAGACAGGAGGACTGCAAGTTAACTCAGTGAGACCCTGCCTCAAAACAAAACAGAACAAAACAAAACAAAACACAGAACCAAAAAAAGGGAGGTTGGGGCTCACAATATAGCCCAGGCCAGCCTCATACTCACAGCAATCCTCCTGCCTCTGCCTCCTGGATGCTGGGATTACAGGTGTGAGCCACCATACCTGGCACTGTGTTATGAGGTTACTGGGGATTGAACTTGGGACCTTTTGCTTGCCAGGCAGACACTGGAACCTCTGAACTAAATCCTGGGCCCCCACCTGCCTGCTTTTTGAGCCAGAGGCCAAGCTGGGCTTGAACTTGGAGTCAGTCTCCCAGTGTGCTGAGATTATTGACAGAAATTTAAGATCTCAAGAAATGGAGTGGCTGTTCGAGTACATGAATTTGAGATTCAATATTGTTGAGATGGCAATTTTCCATTTATTGATCTCTAAATTCAGTCTATATCAGAATTTTAGGAGCCTTTTGTGTTCTTTCTAGAATTTGACAAACTGGCCCTAATAGTCAAAATTTTGAAAAAGAGAAGTAGGAAGAATTAACACTACTTGATTTCAAAACTTACTGTAAAGCTGCAGTTATTAAGACTGTGTGAAATTGTTGCAAGGCTAGGTATATAGATTAATGGAGCAAAATTTAGAGTAACCAAAGATACCTTTATATTTAGGATTAGTTGATTTTCAGAAAGGTGCAGTGCATTCTTTTTTTTTTTTTGGCATTGAGGATTGAATTCAGGACCGTATACTTGTGAAGCAGGTGCCAGAACCACTGAGCTAAGTCCCCACCCTATGGTACATTCTTAAGCCAAGATTGCTCTGCGTGTAAAAGCCCCAATGTAAAACAGTCTCTCACAGCATGTGCTGCAGTATAACTTAGACTGCATTGCAATCAAGCCAGCAAATGCATCACTGTCTGCTGAATAAACTGCTACGTCATCCTTGGTGCTTGGCATGTTACAGTGCTGGGATCAGTGTGGGCTTCTAGTTGGATTTTTTTCCAGGTATGTGTCTACCTTGGACACTCATGGTAGATTCGTGGTAGATTTAATTGGGGATGCTTGCATTTGGAGTATTGACTATGGCTTTTTATTTCTTGCTTTCTAATATTATGGGAAGATTATAGGAATTATCTATAAAAGAGTAAGAAACCTAGTTTTCCTTTTGGATCTGAGTTAGCTTGGTTGTTTTAGAAAGATCTCTTTGGTAAAAGGAAGCATAGACTTGATTACTGAGTATGCCTTTCTGTATATTGTTTTTGATAGAGTCCAGTGCAAAACTCAGTGCTGTGTTTACTTTTTGATTCTTATATTTGTATAATAAAAGCAAAGACTGCTTCTTTTTCGGTAATGGTCTACGTGTGTAGATGCTTAGATGTTTATAAAATTGAGCTGCTTCTGTATCTGTGCATGCTATACTTGTCCTGAACAAAGGCTTTAGTGCTCTATTTTTAAGACACTTTATTCTGGAGAGCATAATTTTTCAAACCAAGTAAACCTGGCTATTTTTGAGGATCATTGGCATAGTATAGAGAGGGTTTGATGTAAAGTGGTACAGATCAGTAATAATCCAGGACTCCACTTTTTATTATAACTGGTCATCGTGTTAGGGTGACCTAAAATTGGGTCACCTGTATGTACTAAGATTATCTTACCTGTATGCCAGGTTATTTGTGTACTTCTGTTTTGGAAAATTTTTCTGGAAGGTTAACAGGCTCTTAGTTTAACTTTTATCAGATTAACTATTTCTGTGCAGCATTTTGGTGTGAAAATTTTTTCTGCAGTGTGTGATTCAGGTTTGTTATGATCCTAGTGAATTATACCATTGGTATATTGTCTCAGGAAGTGGTCATTTTGTAGATGCTGTACTGTTAGTGTCCTTTGGCATTATTTTTTCTTCCATTATCAGGAACCAATATTATGAGCATCTCCTTAACTAGCAGCTCAACTAGGATATTGCTACAGTGTAGTTGTTTTTTTTTGAGACAGGGTCTCACTTTGTAGTTCAGGCTGGCCCTGAGCTCACTGTGTAGCCCAGGCAAGCCTCGAACTCAGCAATCCTCCTGTCTCTGCCTCCCAAGTGCTGGGATTACAGGCATGAGCCACCACATCTGGCACTGTGGTATGTGGTATTGATTGTTGGTAGGTGTGAGTCTCCACTCCCAGCATTGTATGTGGTTTCCGGGGATCAAACTTAGGACCTTGCGCTTGGGAGGCAGGTGCTGGAACCACTGAGCTAATCCTCCGGCCCTCTTCTTTAAAATTTTATGTACAATTGCTTTCATAGTAATATTTGTGTACCAGTAACCTTTCAAAGCAGGATTTTTCTTCCCTCCTTAAATAGGTTAGTCTTCTTTGTTCAAAATATTTGTTTAGTCCCCTTTCTCTTTAAAGATTTTATCTACATCTTTTCTGTATCCTTTCTATATTAGCACCATTCTTATTTTCAAATTTGGAGAATAAAATCTTTGTGTACTTTGACCTGAAAATTAGATTTATGCCTTCCACTTTATTCAGAGCTCCTTCGTAGGGTGGTATGCTTCCATTTTCTTTGCTTCGTGTTCCTCCTTCTCTGTTTTCCCCACTTGGAGTAAGATTATCAGTATTATTTATTTATATTGGGTCTTAGAAATTACCTGCTTAGGGGCTGGAGGGTTAGCTCCGTGGTTCTGGAGCCTGCCTTGCAAGCCCAAGGTCCTAAGTTCCATCCCTGGTAACCACATACAATGCTGGGCGTGGAGACTCACGCCCACCAGCAATCAATACCACATACCACAGTGCCGGGCATGGTGGCTCATGCCTGTAATCCCAGCACTCGGGAGGCAGAGACAGGAGGATTGCTGAGTTCAAGGCTTGCCTGGGCTACATAGTGAGCTCAGAGCCAGCCTGAACTACAAAGCAAGACCCTGTCTCATAAAAAAAAAAAAAAAGAAAAAGAAAAAAGAAATTACCTGCTTAGTTTATACTGTCTATTTCCCTCTGGATTTCATGACCCCATTCTTTTCTTGGCTTAACTGACCTTGTAACCTTTGCCTTTTTGCCTTGGGCCTCCCTGTCATGTGCTCCTGGCAGACAGGAAAGGCAGTGGAGCTTTTCTGTGGTGACTGTTAGAAGAAAGTGACTGTGCCTGAAACATGTTTCCTTCAGCTAAAAATGCTGTTATTGTTTAATTATACAAGATTTTAGATTTCTCCCACTTTGCTCTTAGTTTGTTTGGAAAATCAACTAATTCACTGTATGAACAAGTATGGGGGAAATGGGAAAAAAGAGGAATGGTCGGGAAATACAGAGATTTGTGACAAAGTAGACAAAACACCTGCAGTTTGAGGCCAACAGGAATAATGTAAATGAAGCAAGGCCAAGAAGTAGGCAAAGGCATAGTATCTCTTGTCCTTCTGGGTTTGAAGCAGCTGCAACAGGAGGAGGAACTGTGGCTTATTTACAAGGCCAAAATCTGAAGAAAAGGCCTCCTTTCCTTTACCATCTTGATATGGAGGGTTCTGCAGAGGAAAATAAGGAAATGAGATATTACATGCTTCAAAGGTAAGTTTTAGATGCTATATTTGGGCATTATATAGCTTTAAAAACTGTATAGCTCTGACAGCTAAGCCCTAGAATTTATGGGAAACTTGACTGGATTTTTTTTGTATCTGTAAGAAAATGTGGGATGTTATTTTTTAAAAAAGAAATTAATGAAAACTGGCTTATTTGCTTCTGAATTTTTAATTATTTTACATTCAGAATTTGAGTGAAAGGTACAGGACTCTATATAATATCGTAGCTGTGTTGAAAACAGGCACCCCTTTTTGAACTACCTGTGCAATTATTTCATTAAGGAAGTTCACTGTGCCAAATTTGCTCGTTGGATTTGGGTGATATTTCAAGAATGAATTCTCTTCAGCATTGTGAAAGATACTGTTTTTTTGTATCATTTTGTTGAAAGTAATTTTGCTGAAAACCTTTTCAGGATATTTAACTGGGGCCAGAAAGGATGCCTGCTTTAGTTATCTTGGCATGCTGCTGGTAAGGATGTCAGGCTCCCTTAGCACCGTATCCTTCTTCGTGTTAGAAAGCAAGCTAAAGAGTAATGAGGAGTAGGTCATTGTCTCTGGCCCTCTTCAATCTTCTTACAGGTCTGTGCCTCCTCCTCATGAAAGATCAGAATGATTTGCTGGACGTTGGTCATTAAGGGTCCCTCTATTATCATTTTTTTTGTCCATTTGTTTGATTGCTTTATAATCTAGTTTTTATTTTGAACAATATTGCCTTAAAATTAAATTAGGGTTAGACAGAAAATAAACAAGAAATACTGAGATGGCAAAACTTGTCTTTAGAATAATTATGCTTTCCTTTTCCTTTTCACCACTCTTTCCACCCTTTGGGGGAAAAAAAACATCACTCTTTAACTCTATTCCTTTAAAATTGCCTGTTATCCCCTAGGTATTGGGCAGATACTGTTTTTTTTTTTTGTTTTTTTGAGACAGGGTCTTGCTTTGTAGTTCAGGCTGGCCCTGAGCTCACTATGGAGCCCAGGCAAGCCGCCGCAAACTCAGCTATTCTCCTGTCTCTGCCTCCCAAGTGCTGGGATTACAGGCGTGAGCCACCACGCCTGGCATTGTGGTCTGTGGTACTGATGGCTGGTGGGTGTTAGTCACCACACCCAGTATTGTGGTATGTGATTACCGGGGATCAAACCAGAACTAGGGACCTCCCGTTTGTCAGGCAGGTGCTGGATCCACTGAACTAAATCTACAGCCCCACTGTATTTTTCTTAAGATCAGTTCAACTTTCCTCATTAAGTTCATAAGGCTTATTTTTGTGGAATATATGGAAGTAATTTGAAGTTTTGTATGGCTTTTTTAAATTGCTTTTTTAGTCATTGGGCACAGTGACCAAAGCCTGTAATCTCAGCCCTGGGGAGACTGAGGGAGAAGGATTGCTACCAGTTTGAGGCTAACCTGGGCAACATAGAAAGACTCTGTCTCAGAGGGAGAGACAGAGACAGAGAGACAAGAGAGAGAGAGAAAGACAAAGAGAGGGAAGGAGAGAGGGAGAGAGACAGAGGAGAGACAGAGGGAGAGGGGGAGAGGGAGGGAGAGAGAGAGGGAGGGAGAAAAGGGTTGCTTTCCTGGGAAAAGAAATCAAATTTAACATTCCAGTGCTTCAAATTGACAGTTTAAATTAAAAACATTTTTCTAAGCAATGTTGCCTTTTTTGTCTTTTCATCAGTGTTCATTTTCACTTTTTCATAACTTTTTTTTTTTTTTTTTCCTTTTGAGACAGGGTCTTGCTTTGTAGTTCAGGCTGGCTCTGAGCTCACTATGTAGTCCAGGCAAGCCTGGAACTCAGCAATCCTCCTGTCTCTGCCTCCCAAGTGCTGGGATTACAGGCGTGAGCCACCACGCCCAGTACTGTGGTATGTGGTATTGATTGCTGGTGGGCGTGAGTCTCCACGCCCAGCATTGTATGTGGTTCCCGGGGATCGAACTCAGGACCTTGCGCTTGCGAGGCAGGTGCCGGAACCACTGAGCTAACCCTCC